>VSMD01017154.1:0-82957 GCA_008750895.1 Mirza zaza
TGGTGGTGATGGTGATGGTGGTGGTGGTGGTGGTAATGGTGATGGTGGTGATGGTGGTGATGGTGGTGGTGGTGATGGTGATGGTGGTGGTGGTAATGGTGATGGTGGTGATGGTGATGGTGGTGGTGGTGGTGATGGTGATGGTGGTGGTGATGGTGGTGGTGGTGGTAATGGTGATGATGGTGATGGTGATAGTGGTGGTGGTGGTGATGGTGGTGGTGATGGTGATGGTGGTGGTGGTGGTGATGGTAATGGTGGTAATGGTGATGGTGGTGGTGATGGTGACGGTGGTGATAGTGGTTATGGTATTGAAGGAGGTGGAGATGGTGGTTTTATAGCAGGTTTTACAGAAAAGATCCTATCTTTGAACTAGGTGGATTTGAGCTAAGTGAGAATATTGAGGGCAGAATAATAACATCAGGGTTGGGATCATGGGTAATTGTTATTTAGTTTTTTTTAACTAGGTGGTAATAGAGCAGAGACAGAGACAGACAGACTTGCATTCGAGTCCTGCTTCTCCTATTTCGAAATAGGGGACTTGCATTCAAGTCCTGGGCTGTGTGTCTGTGCCCTCTCAGTTTCAGAGTCAGCAGCTGTAAAGTAGGTTTCCTCATGCTTTCCTAACACTCACTGATTGGCGTAGAGTGGTAGATGTTATTATTATTATTATTGCCTCCATTGGCTAGCTTAGAATGAGCAGGTATTACTTCTATGAGAACCAAAGCCATCTACCCCACATGGCTTACTGTTATAGTAACATGCCTTTACTATTCCACCGTTGTCATCAGCATAACTTTACTGGCCCAGTGGTACTCTTGCCCAATCAATTAACTTTATTGTTCATTATAGGAATATCCTGAAAGACCCATCAACTTTTCAACAGAAGGCATTCAACAGATTACACACTAAGGCTCTTTGAAATGCTCTTGTCAAAAACCTCACCTTGCTGTTTGCATCAATCCAAAACTATCACAACATGATCCTTACTGGATTCTAACCAACGCCTCCTCCCAGCCACCTTGAAAATCCTCTTCAAACCAGACGTCAAAATCTCAGTAAAATTGACCTTGTCCTTTCCCCCTTAAGATGCTACCCGTCTTAGTCCATTTGTGTTGCTATAAATTTGAGGCTGGGTCATTTATAAAGAAAAGAGGTTTATTTGGCTTGTGGTTCTGCAAACTGTATCATAAACTTGGCACCAGCATCTGTTTCTGGTGAGGGCCTTAGGCAGCTTCCATTCATGGAAGGGGAAGGGAAGCAGCTTGTGCAGAGATCACACAGCAAGAGAGGAAGCAAGGAGGGAGAGGCGCCAGGTTCTTTTGAACAACCGGCTCTTTCACAGGAACTAATAGAGTGAAAACTCACTCATCACCACGAGGACAGCACCGAGCCATCCATGAGGCATCCGAGCCCATGACCCAAACACCCCATTAGGCGCCACCTCCAACACTGGGGATCAAATTTCAGCATGAGGTTTAAAGGGCCAAATATCCAAACTGTTGCCCTAGGTAAGCTCTATTGAGGTGGTATTCTACTTTCTTTAGTGACCAGTTGACTCAGATTTGCTTTGTCAAAGAGTTGTTGGTGATATTTGGGGGGGCCAGCATTTGACATCTGTGATAAAAAGCTGTAGAACTACAGAACTACGTTTTTGCATGACCTTACTCAGAGGGCCCCTGGAAGCTTCTACCACTATAGGAAACTTCACCCTCGTTGCTTTAGGAAATGGAAGCAACTGGGTTTAGTTACAAACACACTGTCTGGGAATCTCAAGACAATTTAAAAATCTTTATTATAACTTTAAATTATCTATTTGCTGTGATCTTTTGTTTAATGTCTGTCTCCATGCCGAAACCATCACTCCACGTAGGCAAGTAGTGCATCTTAGTCACTCCTTGTCTCCAGCTTCCAGAGCAGTGTCTGGTATGTGGTGAGCTCACTATCTGTTGAATGAATGAATGGATGGATGGATGAGTGGAGGAAGCAATCTGGGTTATAGTCCTAGATCTGCTACTGATTTGCTACATGCCTTTGAGCAAGTTCATTCTCTTTCTGAGGGTCAGTTTTCCCACATGTACAGTACTGGGTAACAAGACTCCGGAATGCCATAGCTATGTTTATAGGCAGTTATGGTTCCAAAGGTAGCAGGCAGCGGCATTCCAGGCTTTGAGGGAGGCTGGGCAAGGTGGCTGGTGACTGCCATTGTGGAGGCCTGAAGTTGGCAGCTCCAAGATTTGTGGCAATTCATTTGAAATTCCCAGGTCTAGTGTCTTTCCCAATCCCCGAGACTTGGCAGCATGGATGGAGGCCAGAATGTTTCTTATTTGTGAGCCACTGCATTCATGCAAAGTGTTGTCTTCTCATGTTCTCCTCACTTCCCCTAGGGGTGTGTGTGGGCGCCTGGGTGTAGAATCTGCGACTGGTCCTCAGTGGTGGTGGAAGCCTGCAGTCCCTTTTCCTTGTTCTTTTTTCATGGTGATGTCAGCAGATCTCCAACCCTGGCATAGCCCACTCTCTGCAGGGAAATGTCATCAGCCATTTGCACCTCCCCAGGTACTTAAATTTCTCACCCCCCTGCCAGAGACGTTTATGATTAGGCTCTCCCATTATGAAAGAAGAAGGCCCATTCTAACTTTATAGGGGGCTCTCGGCTTACCTGCTGTGTGATCTTGGGAAAGTTATGTAACAATCTCTTTATGATTTGATTTTCTTATCTGCAAAATGGACACAATGCTAGTAGCTGCCCCACTGGGCTGTTGAGAGGTGAAATGCGTCAGTGCAGTAAGACACTAGGATGGAGCATGGTGCACACATGCATGTCACAGCAGCTGGACTCGCTTCTCATCCTGTGAAGTGCCTGGTGCATGCCAAGGCCAGGCTCCATGATGGAATACTACTCAGCCACAAAAAGCAACGGACTATAGATACAGGCAGGGAATTGGATGAGTCTCAAAAGCGCTATGCTGGGTGAAAGAAGCCAGTCCCAAAGGGTTACATACTGTGTACACCCATTTGTGTGACATCCCCAAGAGACAGAGCTGTCCTGGTGGAGAGCAGGTCTGTGGTTGATGGGGATCAGGTGTAGGAATCACTGGAAGCTTTGCCTTTTCAACAGGAGATTTTGGGGTGATGGAATTGTCTCGTATCCTGATTGTGCTGGTGGTTACATGATGTGTTAACATTCATAAAGCTGTGATCAAGAAAAAGGTAATTTTTTTGTATGATAATTTAAAAATGTTGGGGCTGGATCAATGGTGTTGGCCTTTCCTTAGAAGAATGCTGTTACCTCCTTTCTCCTGGCAAAATAAGAAAAGATAACACATCCTCAGAGGTGTACAGAGACAAGCCACCAGTCTGAAACCTGCTCCAACCACTCCTGGTCTCTGAAAGAAGACCCGGCAAGTGACACCCCAAGATCAGAACCCGGGCGTGGGGAGCTATTTAGAACTCTGGCAGGCTAGTTAAAGAGATTTAAGTACACCGTTTCCTACTTATTCTGAGGTGCAGCTATAATTGCTGTTCTTTCCAAATAAATCCTTCAGATTAAATGGATATCGAGTGTGTAAGTTCAACGATTGCTCACGGCACGCGAACCTTGTCAAAGTTCAGAGTGAGTCAGTCTAGATTAACAGGGGGAAGCTGGCAAACATTGTTTTAGTCTTAACGCTATCATTTTGTGCCGGTGTTGAATGTTTACGTTTCGGGAAGAGAAAACTCAGGCCAGATAAAGCAGTCTGGAGCAGCACCTGGGAGTCAGGAATCTTCTCTTGGCAACAAAGTTTTATAATTTAGGGGGAGTCTCTTCTCTCTGAACCTCCTTTATTCCACCTGGTCTTTGGGCGGAGTGTGGGTTGAACTTTGATCACCTCCAAGGCTCTTTCCCATGTGGCTGGTGGCTGAGACCATCTCCCTTCTTTCTGCTTTTGGGGACATAGATGTCCCTTCTTTTTGTGGGACACCTCACAACGTCGCCAGGGCAATCCTAAGTCTGTTTTGAATCTGATGAGCATCCTTTACCCCTCTGCCTGCCCCAAAGGGATCCTCCAAGCAAACTTGTGTACAATGTCAACAGGCTCCGGAGAGCATCTGAGCAACGTGCCCAGAGGTGCCGTTAGGATGTTGGAATTATGAGGTGAGCCGTAAGAAGCCAAAAAATCAGGGAGCCACTTGAGCAGAGAGTATAAACATAAATATCCCGAGCAGGCCCCAGCACCGGGTTTTTTATGTTGATGTGCTAATATGTTATCCACTAAGGGTTTATTTATGCCGTTTTGGTATTCCCTGCAATTCATTTATCTGCATAAGGAAGAGGCGCTAACAGGACAGTTCCTCATGAACAACGTCCCTGTGTGATCCCCACTGCTGTTTATAATCCTTCGTGCCCAGATCTATAATTCATGAGCTGATGGCCTGGTGGCAGTTTCCATAAAGGCCATCCCGGGCGCCAGTCGTTAACACTCACACTGTCACGCACGGAATCGAAATAAGCCCACTCTCCTTCCATTCATCACGACGCCACCGACGTGCGGGCAGTGATATTATCCAAATATTATTAAAACTTTGAACCCCGTCCCCATAAATTATGGCCGAATGGCTCCGTGGCCATTAGAGAGGGGGATGGATGGGCCTTGGTTGCCGCCGAGTAATTATGTGCTTAAAAGGAAGCGTGGCCGAGCATCCCCTAGTAAAAAAAGAGAGAAGCTGGATCGTTTGTTACTGCCGCAGCGCTCGAAGCCGGACCGTGCAGGCAGGTCAAGTCAACCTTACAGAAGGACAATTATCTGCCTAGAGAGACCAAACATCTGTTATTAAGTATGTACAGGCATCAAGGCAACATGCTAGAAATCTTGTCCACTTCAAACACTTGGCGTATTCCACACGACACCCCTCGCCTCGTGTTGCTGCAGCAGTCAGCTTTGAAATATGCCCTCTCCCGCCCCCGCCCCGGCTTTAATGTGCCCTCCAGCTGCGAAAGCCGGTGCTGGGACTTTAGAAGAACCCTGCTATCTGCCTCTGGCTCTTTAAGTAATAATACTAATTTTCGTTATTTTTTTTCTCCCGAACTTTTTTTTTCATTTATTAGTTATTCGAGGAGTATTGCTGTGGCAGAGATAGCGTACCGTTTGAAAGCACAAGGTCAGCCGTGTTTACATGAGAGTCCGAATCTCCCTTTGATTCATGGACCCGCAGTCACTTGCAGGCTGGCACGGTGCACGGGAGAGAGATGGCTCTCTACTGGGATGATAACACGGGAGAGAGTTTTTCAGGCTACTGCGGTTCTCTGCACCACGTGCGCGTGTTAGAATGCTTGGGGAGCGGGATGAGGGACCCTGGGAATCAGGCAAGGGGAGGTGTGGGCAGGTGAGAAAACAAGGCTGCAGGTGGGGAAGTGGGCAGAGATGGGACAGGGGCGGTGGCGGGGTGGGGTGCGGTGCGGGCAGCGGGGTGCCCCGGAGATAACATTGCAATCACCCAGGCTGAGCATTTCCAGGCAAGAATAAGCAGAGTGCAATTTTCCTCTCATAAAAATTCAAAGTATAATATCAAATGAGGAGAGTTGGACCATGTTTATGGAGGAGGCAGGGCAGGACTCTCCTCTGCTCGGTGACGTGGCAATAACAGGCCAGATTCCTTTCTTCTCAAGGAGCATGGAACCCTAGCTCTTGCAGGGCTTGCAATCTGAGCATCTTAAAGATATATGATGTCTGGATCCACTTCAAAGTAATCCAGGGCGGAGCGAGGGGGGCGGGGCTACAGATGAAACAAATTGGCCCCGAGTTAATCACGGTTGAAGCCCAGGAATGGGCACAGGGCGCTTATTAGACAGTTCTCTACACTTTGGATTGTATTTGAAAATTTTCCATAATTAAAAAATATCTCCAGGAGCAGAACTCCTTCCTGATGCGGATGATCAGTGGAGCCAGCCAAGAGCCCATCTCCCCGGGACTGCGGTCTGTGAACAGAAACCCAGAGCACAGAAGCCAAGATCGACTCATTGGCTTGGTTTGCGGAACTCTCTGCTCTAATCCGTCCCGTAAACACTTTTCCCAGAACAACATTCTTTTTTTTTTTGAGACAGGGTCTCACTCTGCAGCCCAGGCTGGAGTGCAGTGGCATCACCACAGCTCACTGCAGCCTCAAACTCTTGGGCTCAAGAGTTCCTCCTGCCTCAGCCTCCTGAGTAGCTGGGACTACAGAAGTGCACTACCAGGCCCAGCTAACTTTTCTATTTTTTTATAGAAAAAACTCCTGGCCTCAAGTGATCCTCCTGCCTCAGCCTCCCAAAATGCTAGGATAAGAGGCATGGGCCACCGCTCCCAGCCCAGAAACATCTCCTTAAGACTCTGTTTCATTACTCCCCTACTCAGGAGCCCATGATAGCTCCCTGACTCAACTGCACCAGCCTAATTCCTTTATGTGGTATTCAAGAACGACCATGATATGGCCTTGTCCTAGTTTTCAGGCCCAGTGTCTCATTCTTCTGCCTTCGTCCCACCTGGATCCCAACAGGCTGGCAGGAGAGTCAGGTGGTGGTGGTGGAAGAGGAGAAATAGACACAGGCCTGATGGCACTAAACCAGTCCTGGGACTTCCCTATATATTATTTCCTCATGTGTAGGGGTATTGGTTCTGGTGGCCTGGACTTTGGACCCGGCCTCCCTTCCCTTGGCAAGTGCTGAGAAGGGGGCAGCGCTAGCATAGCTGCTTGCTGTGACCAGAGAGGAAGGAGGGAAGGGCACACAAATGACCAGGATCTAGTCCCCTTCAAAGGCACAGGCAATTTTTTCCTGCTCATAAGGGAGTACATTGACCTTCTGGAGAGTTCTGCTAGAACCAGCCACACCAAGGAATAGGTCAGAATCAAAAGGAGATCTAAGAACCAAATATCTCCATCGAATGGGGGCAAGTGCTTGGGACCACAGTGGACACCTGGTGTGTTCGCTAGCCCAGAATCCATTCCGGCTCCTCCTAGGGAAAGCACCCCAAGTTTCAGCCGTCTTCCACCCTAGGTCCACAGACTGTGAGTGGAATGGGCGTCTTTCCCCAGATCCCCATTCCATTGCAGGGCGGTCATGGGACCCAGACATGGCCCACTGGGACATCCCCAGTCCCAGTGATTGGCTTAGAGATGGTCATATGACCCAACTTGAGCCAATGAGACTCAATTCTGGGATTTCTGTCAAAACTATAGCTAAAGAACAAGTTTGGCTTTAACTGGCAGCCACTTTTGCCATCCTGAGGGGAGAATCTACAATGAAGTCACCACAGAAGAAAATGGACTTGAGAGAGAGAGAGGTTGAGAAATCTGCCCCTGAATGGTTCAGTTAAGTGAGTCACTTATTTCTCCTTTTTTGTTTATTCATGTAGAGCTGGATTTCTGTCACTTGCGACCACAAGAGTCCTTATGGTAGCAGAACAGCCTGGACAGAGATGACGAGAACAAGGCAGCCAGCCCGGCCCCGCCAGGAGGGCGGAGGACCGTGGGCTCCAGCTGTGGGGCTCGGTGAGATGCTGGACCGGCGACGGCTGCCTGCGTCCTGCGCCTGTGGGGACGGCAGTGAGGGACCAGAGCATCTTTCCCGGTGGGTCCAGATGTGACCCCAAGTCCTCTTCCCCCCAGTGCTGCAGGCGGCCACCACTGACCAGCCACACGGCACACAGACCTGCAGAGGGCGGGGCTGGACCCTTTCTGGGAGGACCTGAGGTGGAGGCTGCCACCACTGCCTCAGGGCACTTCGCAGATCTGGTTGGAAAAGCTGGGCCTGATGGCGAAGCCCCTAAACTTCTTGAATGGAGGCAGAGGCTGAGGGTGTCGTCTGGGCTCTGGGCACCTCTCAGGGTGCCCCACGAGCTGACCGTTGTAGATGGGCGTGACTAGTACCAAGTCCCCTCGAGGCCTTGGGTGACATTCTAGTCTCCTTACTAGATAGGTAACATGGCTCCTAGGGCTGCAATGCCTGGGTTGGAAGCTCGATTTTGCTACTTTTTAGCTAAGTGACCTTGGCCGAGGTACTAAGTTTCTCTGCACTCAGCTTTCTTCATCTGTAAAATGGGGATAACATTAACAGTTACCACCCTGGGTTACAGTGAATATGAAACTAGCTTTCTAGGAAAAGCTCTGAGAACATTGCCTGGCACACAGGAAGTGCTGGATGTTTGCTAAGGAAACAAATAAATTCGGTTCCTTTATTCTTAGGGGTTCAGCTGAAGTCTTAGAGGTAAGAGAGCCAGTGCTGGATTACTTCTGTTCAGTCCATTCATTCTCTCGCCTCCTGACCCATTTGTTCAGCAAACATATGTTAAACACTGACCCTGGGCCAAATTTAGGGATAGTTTTAACTGCAAACGACCTCTCCAGATTTCTTTTAGTTCTTGGATGATACAAACCTCAACAGGGCTCCTAGACATCTCCCCCAACCACAGTGCACACGCCGGGCAGCTTCAGAACAATGACCTAGGACTTGCTTTCCATGTGAGCCACACTGGTCCACTTTCTTTGCCTAGTGGATCTTCATGAAGATGAGGTCCTTACTTCTTAGCTCTGGGAAACTGGGTCTCTGAGGGATAATATAACTTGTTCAAGAACCAACAAGTAGGACATTGCAGATCTGGAGTTGCAAGCTGGGTGTGTCTGACTTATATTTATGTCACACTGGTGTGGGCTACCTCGTCTTCAACTGTCTTCTTAACCCACGCTTTGTGGCCAGCGTGTCTAGCTCTTCTGCTCCCCTGGGCCGCTGCTGGAAACCTAGGACCACGTTTCATTCACCTGTGCCTTTCCGGCCCCTGAAAAGCACTTGACACAGGGTGGGCACTCAGAAAAGCCATAGAGTTATATCGCCAGGGAGTTTACACCAAGTGCCCAAAGCTACAAACCCAATCAGCAGCTGGAAAAGTGCTAGAAATATACCCTGTCTTTCAAAATCCCCACATGAGCCTACTGCATGCACTCCTTGTTTGGTTGCAAGAGGATGCTCATTTCTTACTGAGATCTCTGTCCCTTTCTCTGACCTGAAAGGACTGTGCCTAGGATTATGCTTCTGGGGACAATAGGACAGAGAACTCAGTGAAGGACAGCCTCCGAATGTCCCCTCTGGGCAGGACTCCTCTGACAGCGGTTCCACAGCTGGCCCAGCCTGGCCGCAGAGGCCAGCGTCTCCATGAAGGGCTGCTGATTGTCATTGCCCAACAAAGTCCCCCTCTTTCCTGGGAATGGGCCACTCCCCCTTTTGATTTCCTGTCCCCTGACCTCTCTCTAATTTATTGCTTCTGTTTATGGTCAATGGTAAATGTTTTTAGCTCCATTTTCTTAAATTCCTGCCCCCACCTACACCCCCAAGTTATTGACTGCTGGTCTCCGAACAGCGGGCTCCCGGAAGCGAGGGAACAGCCAGCCTAATGAGCCCTCCCCCTTCTGCACGACTGGGCAGGCTGGTCTCTGTGCAGCCATTTCCAACTTGCTTCTGAAGAGCTTACACGTACTGCAGCTCTGGCCGCAGTGCACATTCATTGGATCCACAGTGTTGACATTTCAGACACACTCCAAAGCAAGAGGGCAGAGATAGCGGGGCGTGGGAGGACTCACTGGGCCCGGCAGGGTGCGAGGGCCTGGAGGAGCTGCATGGGCAAGGGGAGAAGGGGATAAGTCTGGGATCAGAGGTCTGGGGTGAGGCTGGCTCCAGGTTGGCACCTGGGGGAGCCCAGCATCCTCCAAACCCCCGCACCTGGGTGACCATTCCTACAAGAACAGAGTCTGTTGGGCAATGGGCCCATTTCTGGATCCTGACTTTAAGGTCAAGGTCTACCTGAAGTTGTTACCTGCCTTCTGGGCAGGAGGAAGAGGCTTTGATCTGAGATGGGAGAGACAGTGGGAAAAATCCATCTTTGGCATTGTCTGTAGGAATTTGGCAAATGCTTTTTGAAATAATGGCTCCTTTTGTCAAGCAAACAATTCTCCAAAGCTACCTCCTAAGGCCACAGTGTGTATGTTCATAGACTCGTTTGCTGCAGGTGGGTCACCACTGTGTCAGTGAGAAGGGCTCTTAGCTTTATTCTACACCGGGGCCATGGAGGCCAGCTGCAGCATCCTCTCTCCGGTGGTGGTCCAGGGACCTGGGGTGCGGTGGGCAAGGGACAAACTGCTGTTGTCTTCCCACTTGTGACAAACCGGGCTAGGTTTACAAACTCAGGTGCTCCCTCAACTCCGCCCCATCCCCACTCCCCACATCCACTCCAGCCCCCATCCTGGGGCTCACAAATTTCACCTTATTCATTTTGATATGTCATGGTGCCTGGCAGGACCCCCTCTCTGCATTTGGAATTCCAGAATATTTGTGCATCTCGTTTACCCTGTCTGAGGTCATAATTCAAGAAAATCAAATAAAGAGAATTTCAGAGAAGAGCCCACCAGTGACTGATGGCTGCTATTCCGGGAACTAATTAATTAGCTCCACAAAGTCCAACTGGCGAGAAGAGAACGGTCGCCAGGACTGGACTTGCTGACAGTATTTTCCTGGGCTTATCTCCTGCATTTGAAGTGATGCTTTAAATTCTGTCTAATCCTTGCTGCAAAGAGAAAATATAGTATCTTGAGTAAGTGTGAAATATTAGAGCATGTCAAGAGTTAGAGTGTAGGAGAATGGAGAGGAATGAGAGGGACCACAAATCCAGGTGGAGGATCCCAGTGGATGAAAGACTCGTCTGATGACATGACTCACTGCGCTTCCTGCACCCTGTTTCCCCCCCTGTTCTGGCTGAATTGCACACACACCCCAGTGGGTATGCTGAAGCCCTAAGCCCCAGCACCTCACAAGTGACAGTATTTGGAGACAGGACCTTCAAAGAAGTAATTAAGTGACCACAAGGGTGTTAGGGTGGTGTCCTTAGAAGAAGAGGAAATCAGTGCACAGACACATACAATGGAAAGACCAAGTGAAGACGCAGGGAGAAGACGGCAGTCTGTAAGCCGAGGAGAGAGGCCTCAGAGACAGCCAACCCTGCCGACACCTTGATCCTGGACTTCCAGCCTCCAGAATCGTGAGAAATAAATTTCTGTTGTCAACACCACACAATCCATGGTATGTGTTATGGCAGCCCGAGCAAACTAATGCACCTGCTTTGGACGTAGAGCACGACCTTTGCCTAGGCTTCCGGGGTCAGAACAAGTGGTAATGACTTTGAAAATGAGCCTGGCTGTGGATGGGATGATTTTAGGAAGAGAAGCTGGAACAGACTGGAGTGGAGCTGAGGTAGATCCCAGCTTGTGAAATTCTACAGGGTGATTCCTCCCTGTGTACCTAATTGCTGGCCAACGTCCCCAAGGGCAGGGGGAGGGCGTGGGAGTGATGTTTCTATTCTGTTCTCTGCCAGGAAAGCTGACCTCCCCTCTCCCATCTCCTCCGGCTTTTTCCTACAACTCAGATCCCTGCTACTATTAGACCTTCCATAGTTTAAGGCTGTGTGTGTAGCAAATCCACAAGAACTCGAATTTGCCCCGGAACGCTGTATAAAATGTTCATGTCTGGGCTCCCCCTCACACTCACTGAATCTCTGAGGTTTCTGGGCTTCCAGATTAGAAGGTGGTGTACCCTAGATCTGAGTGCGTGTGGGGGTGGGGTGCTCTTCCACATCTCCGAAGATTGATCGAGTCATGAAGAGGCTTTTGAGTTCTGAGGAAAGTTGTGTCTCGCTCCCAGGTTCGTGTTGTAGACATTAAGCTCTCATGGCCTAGACCTCTGGCCTTTGCTGGTCTGAAATAGCTGTGTGGGGTGCCGGGTGCCGGGTGCTGGGTGCCAGGTGCTGGGTGCTGGGTGCTGGGTGCTGGGTGTGCTGTCCTTGCCCAGACCACTTTCAGAGTATATGGAAGCAGAGGGACCCTGCCCCCCTCCCCTGGTAGAGCAGAGGCCTGGCGAGGTTATCACTGACAGGTCAAGGATAAAGGATAAAGGAGATGGCATGTTTGTGGGAGGCCACTTTGAGGGACCTCCTTTGGTTATTTGTCTCTCACGGCCTCAGTTTCCTCTGCTGTAACATGCGGACAGGATAGTGCTTTTCTTGTACAGATGTTGCCAGGAATCAGTGAGGAAATGCATGTGAGAATCTCGGTGGAGCTCAGGTTAGAGTACGCACTGATGGTGTTGGTGACGATGGCAGCAGTGCTGGCTGGACTTTAGGGACAGTTCTTATGCTTTGGCGCTGGCCTGAGCACATGCACGTTCCGAAAGATTATCTTCTCTTCTCAGTTCCCTAGCCCAGGAGCAAGGTCCCTTGCAGCTGCCTGAGTCCTGCCGTGTCCCCACCCCACCCTGTCATCAGGCCAGTTTGGAGGGAACTGGTCCATGGTCCAATCTCTTATCTAATTCTTCCCTGAGAGGCTGGGCTGAAGGGACAGAGAGAAAGGACGAGGCCCACCTTCCCCACGACTCCGACAACTGATAGAACATCTGGCGAGCTGCAGGTGCCGCCTCGGTCTATCTTTGCTCCTTGATAATAGATGACCCAATCTGTCTCTCCCCTGCACTTCCTTCTCTGTGCAGGTGACAGAGATGGAGCGATCTCATCCTTCACCTGGAGGAAGCACGGCTTCCCAGGGAGCGTGCCCCGTGTTGCAGCAGGCTGAGAGTGCGAGGCCCGCCATGCTGGCTGCGTGCGGCTGTGTCACTCGCTAGGCCACCCGCCCACGAGGGACACCCCCGGCCAAGCCGTGAGAAATTAGAAGCTTTTTCTAGGTTCATACACAATCTGATTTCCTCTCACCCCACAGTACCCCAGTAGCATTTCTTACAGAAAGCAAAACACTTACCTCTCCTCCCCCTCTTTTAAAATTATATTATGTTGAAATATTTCAGGCATGCAAAAAAAAAGCCATAGAGAATATTTTCATAAACATTAGTGTACTCAACGCTGAGCTTAAGAACAAAAACACTGCAAACACAGTAGAAGCCTCTTCCCCATATAATTCTCTTCCTTCCCTCCCGGTGGTAAGCGCTGTTCTAAATTTTCCCATGCATGATTTTTAATTTTACTACAAGTGCATGTGTCCATATGCTACTGAACTTTTAAAAGATAGAAGTCATCCTACTGTTGGTCACCTCCAAAAGCTATTTTGAACTATTTTTTCCCAACATTGTTCTGATGGTTCTCCATATTGTTGCCGGGACTTCTGGGGTTCTAGTTCAGTTCTGCTGCTGGCCACCTTCTTATAGCGTGATGATCAGCCTTTATTATTCCATTGCCCTGTTAATGCATTCTTAGTTTGTTTACATTTTGTTCCATTTCATGCACCACAGCAATGGATATTCTTCCACATGACTCCTTATGCAAACGCGCCAACATTTCTCCCCATGCAGGTGGGGAGGGCGTGCCGGGCGGTGGAGGACAGGCAGCTTCAGCTTGTAGATGTCAGCAAACCACACTCCTGAATGATTTCACCAATTTCTACTTGCACCCCAGGGGTAAGAAAGTCCCCACTGCTCCACTACCTCATCGGCAATGACTTGTCAAACTCTTTAAATGTTTTCCAACTGATCTCATTGGAAATGAGGTACCTCATTAGGGTTGACATAGCATTGCAAAGTGATTTAAAATGACACATACACACAGCATTAAGCATCAAGCCTTTCACACTTCCATGCCTCAGTGGAAGTCCCCTCTGCATGAATGACATTCAGAGCGATAAGGTTTGGAAATGGTGTGGTCTGATTGCCATCGGGGAAGGACGTGCTTCCCACTCGGGTGTGATTTGCATTTGACACCCTGCACATATGGCCTTGCAACTTTGGCTGGGTGACTTTACTGCTCCAAACCCCAGCTTAGTTCATCTGTAAAATGGAAATAATAACAAACACCTATCTCAGAGGGCAGCTGGAAAATTAAAAGATGAGGTATTTAGTGTATTTAGCCCAGTGATTGGCACAGTAAGCACTGGACAATGGCAGCTGCAAATCTCTCCTTCTCTCCCTCCCATTTATTTCCTTCCTTTCTCCTTTCCTTCCTTCCTTCCTTCCTTCCTTCCTTCCTTCCTTCCTTCCTTCCTTCCTTCCTTCCTTCCTTCCTTCCTTCCTTCCTTCCCTTTTTCCTTCCTTCCTTCCTTCCTTCCTTCCTTCCTTCCTTCCTTCCTTCCTTCCTTCCTTCCTTCCTTCCTTCCTTCCTTCCTTCCTTCCTTCCTTCCTTCCTTCCTTCATTCCTTCCTCCCTTTTTTCATTCCTTCCTTCCTTTTTTCCTTCCTTCCTTCCTCCCTTTTTCCTTCCTTTTTTCCTTCTTCCTTCATTCCCTCCCTCCTTCCCTTCCTTTTAGACTAATCTAATGGAAAGGCCTTTGTCTTACCTGTAAACACAGACAGAAACTCTAATAGGGCCACCAGCATTACATAGAGTGGATAACCTTTGGAGCTCTCTGCTATAACGAATTGTGAATGGTGGTTTGTAATTAATATATTGTTTGTATGTAAATACATTCCTCCGTGGTGCTGCGGGGCACCTCTATTTCCTAGATAACTTGGCCTGCTTCCTTGAAATTTCATGATTTTGGTTCATTTATTCAGAAAACTTTCCTTTCTGAGGGGCCAGAGTGAACCTCAACCAGCTCGGCTAAGCAACTGTGCATTCCCGTGGAGTAGAATCTCTGAGAGCCAGAGTCCCCTGCTGAACGGCAGACAGGGGACAATCCAAAGGACAGACTTTGCCTACGAATTAATAGCTTGCACTTCCATAACTGCATTCTGGGTGATGCCCAAGACTAACTGTCGCAAGAAGAAGTTGTGTCTGGTTCCAGACCTTTGCTAAGCGGTGTTTGCATTTCATAAATGGGCTTGAATTCCATGCCTTTTATTTCGCAGTGGGAAGGCCCTGCTCATCACACCTTCCCTTGCTAACATCTCTGACCAAGGCAGCAGGTTTTCAGCAAACAAACAATTAACTTTCAGAATTAAAGTATACAAGAGCACAATGAATTTGATACTTTTTATCTTCGTTGTACATTAATCCCCATTAGTTTTTAGCCATAACACACACACACACACCCCGATGCACACACACAGCTGTGCACACCCCCCCCCCCCCCAGTGAACTCGATGACTTTCCCTGGGCTGCCCATTCTGCCAGGCTTTGCCAAGTATCGGGCAGACAGGCCCTGTTCTAGCCTCTCGGAGCCCAGGATCTGATGGGGGGGACGGACGTTAACCGGATACTCCCACAAGTAAAGTGCAGTCTCAAGCCGTGGTGTCACGCAGAACAGAGGAGGGGGCCTTGAGCAAGAATAAGAGAGGGGACACACTTTGGAGAAGACGCGGCCACGCCTCTCTGGGGAGGGCAAGAGCTTGGGGCAGAAGAAGGGATGGCCGGGCCCTGAGATGGGGCGCGGTGAGCCCACCAGGAGGCAGGCGGGAGGCCCCCGGGTCTGGGCCACAGCAGGTGGAAGGAGACGGGGGATGGGCAGGAAGGGGTCCTGGGGACCTGGCGCCGCTTCCCGCACTGCTGCCCGCAGCTCAGCCCTGCTCCTGCGCCCTTCCTCTCTGAGTGCCCACGGCCTGCCACCTCTGTGTCTGCCCGAGCTGCTCTTCCCGCCGAGAAGCGTTCTCCGCCACCATCTTTTCTCTGTGGCGAAACTCGACGACGCTTCGTTCCAAGGTCCTACTGCCTCCCGAACCCCCCCTCCGGGAAGAAGGGCCCCCCAACACCCGCAAGTAGTCAGTGCCCCTCTTTGTCATCCTCACATGCACTTTCCCCTTCCCTGTCCAGTCCCGGCCCCAGAGGTAGGTATGTCTCAAACACCTTCTCCACGAGTGAGTAGATACAAGTCCCTATCCTGGATTCCTCTTCCAAGGCATTAGCCCTTGCGGCCGAGACTGCTAGTAGCCTTTCTAACATCCGTTCTCCTCATCTTCCTTACCAATAGTTTCATTTGGCGGGCAACGGGTCTAGCAAAATATTACATTTCCCAGTAGGCACGGCCAGTGAGATGCAAGCAGACGTTGTTGGGTGGGGCTTCTGGGACAGAATTTTAAAAGTGGCTTATTCACCTGAACAATATACCATTTACCACCCCCTGCCTGCTCCCTTTTCTAGCCTGGAATATGGATATGATAGCTGGAGCCTTAGCAATCTTTTTGGACCCTGAGGCAACTTTGAGGATTGAAGCCAGTCATGAGGTTGGTGGAACATTAATATAGAAGCTTGGTTTCTGACAACCATGAAGCACTGTGCCAGCCTTGGACAGCCCACATCAGGACTTCTTATCTAGCTTAAGTCATTGCTCCTTTGTCTTAACATATAGCCAATCCGAATCCTTACTGAATAGCCTCTCTGTTAGCATTCTCTCTCTTTTCTAACCTTACCACTTATTTTCTACTCTTCTCTACATTAAACAAACGACCCCCTACTGTGTCCTCAGTGTTATCGTTCTGGAACCGGTTTCATTCATGAATTCATTCATCAACTATGTACTTAGCAGCATAAGATATGCACCAGGCACAGAGTTTGGTCCTGAGGATACAGAATTGAGCAAAAAATGCCATTCCTCTGTCCTCAGGAACTCAGGGGATAGTGGGAGAAAGTTTTCTAACCTGGTAGAGCAGATTGTTCAAAGGCCTGAGGCAGGAGAGATCATAGAATGTTCGAACAGCTGGAAGAAAGATACAAGAGCAAGGAGGAGAAGGCCAGACCGTGCAAGCCTTGGAGACCATGGAGACGACGTTGTAGTTTTTCCTGCAGTATCAGGAAGCCCCCGGAAGGCTGTCAATTGTAAATCGCACTAAGTTCTTCATGACTGGAATTGGCTTCTTAGTGACCTTTGACTCTTAATAGGTCCATGCTTGAACTCACCAAAGGAATAAATCCCTAAATCTCTAATCTCTAACCATAAATCTCGGAGTTTATGGTTCTGATAGTGAAGGTATTTGGAAGGTGGGGTATCCAGGAGTACTCTTGAAAACACACCATGGATATAGTAAATGCCAGTCTTGCCTCAACCCAAGGGGAATTATCAGAGGTGGTTGGATGTGGCTAATGCTTCTATTGCCTTTGTCAAAACAGCTCTCTTTTTAGTGAATTGGGTGAAATAAATATCCCTCTTCCCTCCATTGTTATAGGTGTCATGGTGCTCCAGTTTGCTTTTCATTGTCATCGATGCTTTCTGCAAACTGCTTTGAGCTTAGAAGAAATTAACCCTCAACAATCTGAACCCATGAAATTTACAAATGACACTGCCTAGCAAAGTATCGGGTTTACAGGGGACATGAGTACAGTTTATAGTGCCTCAGAAAACTTCCAGAACACTCTGAGAACAGTTCCTGAAAAGTCAACAGAGGTATAATAAGAAAAAATTTTTAAAAATTAACAGGCGACCTTCCACTGATCATCAGGTGGTGACATGCCAGGCTCTGGTTTATGTCTGCTCTCTTATTCAACCCTCTGAAAATATTGTGAGGAGGTGTGGTTATCCTTACTTTTCTGATGAAGAAACTGAGGTTCAGAGAGTTTAAGCCATTTGTGCAGGGTCACACAGCTGGGAAGTGGTGACATAGGAACCAGAGCTGGGGCAACACCACTGCAAAGACCAAACTTTCATGATACTTTCCATGTCACTTGGTGCTTCTGCAGCCTTAGAAGGTCCTCTTTGGGTACAGCGAAGCCACCAACAGGAGTCCTCTGGTGCATTAGTTTCTCAAGGCTACTATATAACAAATTTCCATGTATTTGGTTACTTATAGCAACAGAAATTTATTCTTTTAGCGTTCTGGAGGCCAGAAGCCCCAAATCATCTTTAATGGACCCAAATCAAGGAGTCAGCAGGGCTATAGTCCTTCCAGAGGCTCTAGGGAGAATCCGTTTGTTGCCTCCATACCTTGGCTTGTGGCCGCATCACCCCAATCACTGCCTTCTTCTCTTTCGCCTGTGAAATCTTCCTACCTTTCTCTTTAAGGACACTTGTGATTGCCTTTAAGCCTCACCCAAATACTCCAGGATAAGATCCTTAATTGAATCGGATCCACGAATACCCTTTCCCAATGAAGGTAATATTTACAGGCTCCAGGAATTAGGACCTGCCGCCTTCGTGGCCATTCTCCAGCCAGCTACGCGGGCTCTGTGCCCCGCTGTAGGGGCGGCTCCGGGGCTCAGGATGGGTGTGAACAGCCAGAATCTGTCGCGGGAACATCCCTGTCCCTCAGCTGCCCTCTGGGTCACCCAGAGCGTAATTGGGCTGAGGGCTGGGTAGGCATTTCTCCCCAACATGACATAATGTTTGTCTGAAGGTAATTCTGCCTGTAAATTATTTGCAAATGTTCCTCGCATTCCCCCCCCCCCCCACTTTTTAGGATTCGGAGCCAATTTGTAATAAGCAAGAGCAGTTTGACCCAGATTAAAAGATACAATTAGTCTGTCTCCTTGGTAAACCTAAAAAAGTACTACTTACAACAAGTTATTGTTTTTTTGACAAAGGGAGATGTCCTGGCAGAACAATAAAGCCCCCACCGCGGATAAGAGCCTTGTAATTTGCTCAAAACATGAAAGTACAAGAGACAGAGCAGCCGCTGGGGACCCGGGGCCTCAGCGTGGCCTGCTGCTGCGGGAGTCAGAGGTGGCCCCGGCAGAGGAGGGGGACGCCACCGCGGAGCCGCGGAGGGGAGGACTGCCTCCGCCCTTCCCGGAAACGCGAGCCCTGCGGGACTGGCGAGTGCGGGCCCACCCTGGACTGTGGACACGAGTCCCCCTGACTCAGGTGGCGGCTGTCCCGAGGGGAGGTGGGGCGTGCACGGGCCGGCTAGTGCGTTGTTGGGTGGCGTTGGTCCCCCTGGCTTTGGGCAGGACTTCTGCGGAAACCATCGTCTTGGGGACACCAGCAAACGTATAAAGAGGGGGAAATGCGGAGACAGCCACGCACGCAGGGAAACGCCACGTGACGATGAGGGTGACGCGCCCACAAGCCAAGGGATGCGCAGGTGCCAGCCACCCCCGGCGGCTCGGGGAGGGCCGGAGCGGACTCTCCCTCCCAGCCCGCAGGAGGAATCAGCTCTGCCGCCATCACCCTTGGACTTGGAGCCTTGGAACTGTGAGAAAATCCCTTTCTGTGCGTCAGGTCCCTGGGTTTGCGGCAGCTTGCGGAAGCCCCGCGCACGCTCGGGTGGACCGAGCCTGCCATGGCGCGTCCCCGCGCTTTCATTTGTCGCCTTCCGCTGTGCCGACGGGGGGAAGTGAAATGCCTGTTTTCCGTCTCTCTTGATCTGGCGGTGAGACCTAGGTCTGCTGGAAGTGCGTGGGAAAGGGGTTGCCGTCCTGATAAAGGAGGCCGGCACGACTCGTCCCCCACCTGCCTTCGGCGCTTCACCTGGCGGCAGGAGCCACGCCTGGCACGACAGCGGCCCGCCCGCGTGCACGGCAGGGGAAGGCCCAGAGTCTCAGAGTTCCCGGCCCTTTTAAGGTTGAGCCGCTAAAGCTGGGCGTCTCGCAGGAAGGAAAAGTAAACTCTGACTTGTTGAGGTCGCGGCGGGCACATTGCAGCCGCTCCCTGCTCAGTGCGCGCCGGGTGACCCACCTGGCGAGGGGCAGAGCTCTGGTCGGACCGGCTCACTCCGCTGCCCTGCCGTGCCTGCAGCTTGGGGCCTCTGACCGCGGGGACAGCCGGGCGCACTTCCTAGAGCTGAGCGGCCTGGTCTCTGCCTCCCCGCGCGGGGAAGGGGGAGGCGGCCCAGCGCCACCGCAGGGCGGGACAGACCGAGGGCACAGCGGGCGCGCAGGGGACAGCGCCGCTCGCCGCCTCACAGAGCCCCGCTCGTTCTTGGCCAGCTTGGCCCGCGGGCCGTGAGCCGGGGCCTTTTAACTCCTCTGGGGTCGGAGCGGGAGCACAGCCGGCGGCTGCGAGAGCACGTGCCGCCCTGCGGCTAGACACCACTCAGGCTCCTTCTCCTTGCTCTGCCTCCTCGGCCCTCAGCGCCCCTCTGCTTGTACGTCCTCTAAGTCCTCCCTGGCCCAGGCGCGGTGACTTCCATACAGCAAGGACTCCGCAAATGAGCGCTGCAACTTGTAAACACGGGGAGGCTGCCCGACTCACAATTCCTCTGACCTCCGTCCTTCCTTTCCCCTGGATCTCACCCAGAGACCACAGTGATTGGTTCAAGGGAAGACAGGTGACTCCAACTGGGCCAATAGGAAGCCTTCCCTGGGATTTTAAAACTTAGAGCTGAGAAGGACATATTCTCTCCTCTGGTCATGAGGCTGTATGAATTTGAGGCCACAGCTGCTGAAGTCCATGCTACTTGGGGTCTAAAGAAAGGCCCTGGGCAATGTGATGTGTTCTAGTCCAACCTGCCTACAAGCCATTCCCCAGACACAACTTGGACCAGACTTATGACAGGGATCATAATAGTAGTTGCCATTTACTAAGCATTTAGGGTGGGTTGACCTGTGCTCAAGATGCCCTCATGATTGAACTTAAAGTGAGCTCTCCTTTCTGTGACCTCTCAGGGCACCAGGCTTGCCCTTCCTTTACAGTGATAACCACATCCTGTGCTGCATCAGTCAGGTGCCATCTTTCCTGAGTACTCAGCACGTGGAAGCCACTGTACTTGGCACTGGGGAGGGATGTAGAAATCTGTGACATGGTTTTATATTAGATTGCAGGATACATGTGCATGATTGCTGTGTTAGGCAAATTTATGCCGAAATAGTCTGAAATAAAAAACTTGAAATTTTTAGGGGTTATAACTACAGATGTTTATTCTTGCTCATGTTTCATAAGCATTGTGAGGGGCTTGGGACTCTGCTTCCTGTGGTCTTTGTTCCAGGACCCCGATGAATGAAACAGCAGCATGTGCCAAAGGAAAAGAGAACACAACACACAGACTCTCGAATCTTCCACCTGGAAGTGACCAATCACTCACGCTAACATTTCATTGGCTAAAACAAGTCACATGGCCACACCTGAGCTCAGCAGATGAGAAAAGGACAGTGCTTCTAAGACAGAGGTACCAAACCTTTGTGAGCAGAATACCGTCTAGTACTCCCTCTTCCCTTGATGGCTGGGCTGCATCTTCTTACTTCTGCAACCTCCACAGTGGCCAGCTTGCGCTTGCACCTAGGAAGTACTCAGGGATCACATGACTCTTTCCTTTGTAGCATGAATCATAATTGCAATAAATACTCAAGCCATTGTCTCTTTAATGCCTGTTTCACTCACTGGACTATAAATAGCCTTGGGGGAAGTCTATGTCTGTCTGCTGTTAAAGTAATTCAACTGAATTTAAATAAAGTCCTACTTAATTGCCGTAACCTAGCACTAGAACAGTACCTGATGCACACTAGTACCAACAAATGCTTGTTCCTGAATAGATGAATGAGTAAGGAAAGAACACAGGAAGGAATTTACACCTGCTTCTTTTGTTTGATACTCCAGCTCTAAGTAAACACCAGGCCCTGTTCTGGGGCCGGAGATGGAGAAGTGATCCTGCCCCATTGTCCCACCCTTCTCCCGGGGCTGGTGGCTTGAGCAGGATCTCACCCAGTCTGCACCCCATTGAACCAAATGAAATTGCTAATAATGATCTGTGTCTGATCAATAAAAATGGTGATTTCATGTGGTTCGACCTAATGCTAAACAGGCGAGGGCTCTGTTTGAAGCTGGGAGGGAACCTATTATTCGGTGTGTCCCCATCCCTACAGCCCCCACAGCAGCCCCCAGTGCACATTCACAGAATCCTAGCATGAAGCTGCCTGGATGAAATGATCTCCAAGTTCTCAAATTCTACATCCCCGACTCGAGCCCTAACGCAGGTCTCTCGGGCAGCACCGCGCACGAACTGGACACATCTGAGGGCAAGTCGCCCTCCCCAGAGGGCTTCCCAGACCCCAGGTCTGCACGTGCTGTGGCAAACACTGTGTGTGCGCGGCCTGCGCCCAGGGCACGGGTCCCTTTGCTAACGAGATGAGAAATTGCCGCCCGCTTTCTTCGCCTGGCTCTTCCATGCATCTCTGTCAGTGCCGGTTTATGTTCTGGGATTGAACTCATTTGTTTCCCGTTTGCTCCTGGCTGCAGGCTTCAGGACATCGCTGCCCTGTGTTTGCAACTTGCCAGCCTCCCTCCCCTCCTTCCCCATCCGCAGAACCGCATCTTCAGGCAGAAGGATTAGCGGGCTCAGCGCTGTGATTCTGGCACTTGTAGCCTGGGCGCTCCCGCTGCCGGCTGGGGTGGGGAGAGCGAAGGCTACGGTCGCCTCGTGGGAGAAAAGGGGGTTGGGGGGTGAGCCTCCCGTGCCCAGCTGGGAGCACCCCACGCTGACAGCCAGCGAGTGACAGTGGCCACGGCAGTGATGCCGATGGCAGCCCGTGTTTACTGGGGGTGAAGCGCCAGCCCCGCACTAACCCCTGCTGCCGCATCTTAGACCATTCTCCCCACAGCCTCTCTCGGGGACAACATGGCGCTATCCTGCCCATTTTGCAGTGGAGGAGCCGCAACTGAGGAGGTCAAATAATGTGCCCCAGATCCCCCATTAGGACTCAAGCTTCAATGTCTGCTGTATCTGACCCAGGAATTCATGTCCTGCCAAGTGCTCCGTATTCCTCCTTCCCTCAAGTCCTGATGCTCACGCTTCCTGCTGAAAAATCAACTTCCTCCCATAGCCCCCAAACGGTAGGGGTGACGTGTGGATTTCTGGAAACCGGAGCTGAGAGACATGTTGGGGGCATCAGAGATGGCATTTGAGACACGTGCAGTCCTCTGGGTGTCCGCACATGGCATGTTTTAATTGTAAAGGGCGGATGAGGAAGACGCCTGCTCAGGGCTTCCCCACAGGCCTGGATGTTGGCTGACAAGAGGGCCAGTTTTCTCACTGACGTTCTTCTCTTCAATAGACTACATAATTTCAGCTGCAAAAATATTTATTTTTAACCCCGCCTGGGACTCTCTACAAACTATTTTCATATTGAATATAAAAAAGTTGAACCTGTAACTATTTTTATTTCGGCCTGCAAAACATCTGCTTAATATTTCCAAAGCTGGATCTATGCGCGCAATAGCCGGACAGCTCCACTCCTGGGTAAATACCGAGTAGAAACGAGCATGTGCTCATCGAGATGTACGTTCCGAGCGGTGCCCAAGCCCCAAACGATGTGAAGGCCCAAGGCTGAGAAGGGAGCTATGGTAAAGTCACGCCGTGGACTGCTACAGGGCATTGACAGGGGACAAACCTCAGCTACACCTGGGACAGGGAGGGTCTCACGCCCATTATGCTGACTGAGCGGGAGGCAGACACAGGAAGTACACCCCCTGTGATTTGATGCTTAGGATGTTCAAAAATAGGCAAAACTGATGTCTAGCATTAAAAGTCAGGATCATTTTAGTCCTGGGGTGGCGAAGAGTAGTGGCTGGGTGTGGAGAGGGGCTTCTGGGCTGCTGGCTTCACTGGGGCATTCACAATGGGAAGCACATGGAGCAGTGTGCTTAGGCTTTGTGCCTTTTTTCAGATCTGGTATACCTGAGTAACACCCGGATCTGGTATACCTGAGTAAGACCAGGATCTGGTATACCTGAGTAACACCCGGATCTGGTATGCCTGAGTAAGACCAGGATCTGGTATGCCTGAGTAAGTATACCTGGATCTCGTATACCTGAGTAAGACCAGGATCTGGTATACCTGAATAAGACCGGGGTCCAGTACACCTGAGTAAGAGCCAGCCTGCGGAAAGGCAGGGGCTTCAGCCTGAACCTTGTCTGTCTGTGCAGCCCCCAGAGGTGCAGCAGGCGGGGCCCAGGCAGGCGTCGTCAGTTTCCTCCACAGCTTCCATGTCAGTCCTGAATCCTTTATCCGCTAACTCTGTGCTGTTAAATTGAGAGTTGCCACCAATTTGTAACCAGAAAGGTGGTTGTAAAATTCATTTAGTGGGTCTTGACCAGCATTTTAAAAGACCAAATATAGTATCATGTGACATAATACAGCAACCACATAAAAATAAACAGGTAGTCATGGTATGCATTGCGTGATGACATGAAACTTTTTATTTAAATTTATATACTTATGTGTATACTGGATTGACATTTAATTATTTTTTTTCACTGTGAGTGTAGGTTAAAAAGTTGAAAGTTGGCAAATTTCCCCCAAGGGCAGCAGGCCCCAGGTTTGCCACTGGGAGTCACACCATTTGGGATCTTGCTTTCTAGAACCCAGGGTGGGAGGTCAGGGCTCCTCTCATCTGGCTTCTCTCTCTCTGTCTGAGGATACCCAGGAGCCAGGGACTCACCCGAGGGGACTGCAGACCCTCAGCCGTCCTGGGGGAATGAGCTGCCCCACTCCATGGGGAGCTCCGTCATGAGAGCACTCAGAGCCCTTTCTCAGGTCCCACATTTGTCCCCCAATTCTGCGACCGTCTGGAAGCCCTCAGCTTATGGCAGTCCAGGCATGGCCCCTGAGGACACCCCTGTGGGCTGGGCTCTCGGGCTGTCTACTCCTCGGCTGTGGGTATTGTTAAGCCCGCACGGTCCTCCTACTGCCCAGGCCTGGGGGACAATCCCTCCACTGGTGGCCCTTAAAGAGATGGGCCATGACGCCGACTGCAGAGGGCACAGCCCTGCCTCGGTACGGCCCTGCTTGGACTCGGGGCTGGGCATGCACTGCCACCTAACACATGTGGGGAGCAGACATTGCCGATGCCTGTCCCCATCACCGCAGCCCACCTGAGCTCCCCGGCAGCATGTGCTCCACCTCAACCACCCTCGTCTTTCTTCTTGGCTGCCCAGGGGCTGTCTTTGGCAGCATGGAAGTATGGGGAAGTCGCCAACTCGGGGGCAACCCGTAGCCAATAGGGAATGGTTGTCAGTGGGTCAGTGCTCAGCTCCTGTCCTCCAGGGAAAGCCCACACTGTCCTCAGAAGGTCCCCAGTGGAGTGTGCCCTGGGCCCCCGCAGTGGCACCTGCTCATCCATGCATCTTTCATTGTCCATCCTCTCTTCCTTGCCTGGCCTCTCCCTCCCTTCCTCCTCACCTGTGCTTCCTGGCCAAGCTCCCAGGTGACACCCCACAGCAGTCCTTGTCTCAGAGCCTGCACATCGGGGCCCACGGACTGAGACATTGTGTAATTTATTTCTTTGTTGTGTCAGTGATTCACTGTTTGGCTCCATCTACAGCCTCCACGAGCCCAGGGATCTCTGTCTTGTTCGCTGTGTCCCAAGTGCCTGGAACAGTGCCAGACAGATTGTTGACACTCAATAAGTACTTCTCAGATGTTGAAGAAAATATGCAGACACATCCAGGGAGCCAAGATCTAGAAAGCATGGGCCTGCTCAGAAGCTGTTTTACTCAGATAAAAAGGAACAGAGAGTCACGTTGATGGAGGTCCGTGTTATATGTGTTCTAATCTCACAATAGCTCTTCTAATAGTCATTGTCTTTGCAGAGCAGGCAGGGTCTCTGCGCTCTGCTCTGCTGTGGGGAAGCTTGGCAGACGCAGAGCATGTCTGTCTTATTTTTCTGTAGCCCCAGGCTTAGCACCTAGTCGGGCCATAGTGGGGCTCAACAGATATTTGCTGAATAAATAAATGAGTTTAAGCATCTAGCCTGAAGTCACAGCTAGGAAGTGTCAGAGCTTAGACTTGCACTGAGTTTAGTTTGGCTTTGAGGCCCAACCGTGGTCTCTGGCCACACCGGGCTGCTGCTCCAAGGTGAGTGCTCACTGCCCTGCCGCCTGGCATCCTTGTCCCCACAGACTCTCTCTCCCAAGCTATTCAGCTAAACATGTGTATTATTTAAAAATACAAAAGAAAGTCCCCTATACCTGAGTTTTATAATGAAAACTTGTTTGTGCTGGGTGGGCCCAGCCAGAAAGTGGCCGCAGGGTGGACCCCACGACTCCCATGCCCTTGGTCTGTAAACTCCCCATTGGAATCAGTCGGACGGTCGTAACTCACCAAGCCCTCAACTTGGACAAAAAGTGGCGCTTGGCTAGGCCATCTAAAGTCGGGAATTACAATCTGGATTAAGTCTGTGGGCTTTTTGGAACTTAAGAAGGCTGGACGTAGGACAGCAAGGGGCTTTCACTGGCAAGAATCTTGGAACATGTCCCTAGCGCTCCGTGAGAACTTGACCCAGTTTAAAACTCCCTCAATTGTTCAAGAGGTTGGGTGACAAAACATCTGAGAGGTACTGGTTGGCTCCTCCAGGGTCAGGCAAACACCCCTCATGCAATTGGCTGTGGCCCAGGAGTGTGAGTGGCGTCAGATAGGTAAGAAGGGATGTCTTTCCTAGGGCTATGAGCAAAGCGAATTAGCTAGAAGAACAAGCTGAGCATAGTAGGAAGCTGACCATCTTCCCCCAAGTACGTTACCCTATTCTCCTTGACCTGGTTTTCTAGGCTAATCTGGCTGGAATAATGGTCTTGGGAGTGAGGCACCTTATAGAGGTGACGAGGAGTGTTTTGAGGAAGTGCAAGGTTGGAGTTAGGGTAGACAGTGAAAGATCAGGTCATAAACAAAGGCCCTGAGTGGGGATGCATGCTGTTAGGCGAATGTGCTGGGAAATCCCGGCAGTGTGGATGGGAGGGTCGACCGGCCTGGAGAGCCACATGGGCTGGTGCAAAGGTGGCCCCGGCTCACTGGGAAGTAGATGAGGGGTCCTGAAAGCCCTTTTGTCCACCAGTGACATCCCTCCTCTTGGGCGAATGCTGGGCAGCAGAAGTCCCCTCTGGTGTGGCTCGCTGGAAAGGCCCCTCTCTGGGGATGGGCTCTCTTCACATCCTCACTTCCGGCGAAGTTCACCATTCCCTCTGCATCTGTCCTGCTGCTCGCCTCGGTGTCCGCTCCACCAGGTGATACTTACACCTAGAGAGCCCAGGGAACTCAGGGCAGTCCCGAAGGCAGGGAAGGCCTGGGTCAGCCAGCGGCTCCCCCTGGGTCTGGGTTAGCTCAGTGCCGGATTCCACCTGAGCAAGAGACTTAGCATGGGGGAAGGGACACCTCACACTTCTCCCCTCTCCAGATGGGCCTCCGTGAAGGCCACGGATGCAGCACTCTCTGCTCCCCGCTCCTCGTCACAGCAGCCACGCGAGCACACTGCCGCCCACGCCCGCCCGGCAGCCTGGGCACCTGCACATGCTCCCATGTGGCACTGGCATCTTCCACCCTGCTTTCTGCACCATGGCTCCGCTGCGTCAACCGCATCCACCGGTACTTTCACTTTCTGGCTTCCGGGTTGGTTTGGCCAGTGAGAAGCTGGTGGGACATGAGAGGATTCCCAGCATCCTCCAGATCAGCAGAAGGTGGGCCTGGAACAAGAGGTGACCCTGAAAATCAGAGGACTCTTAAAGGACCTAATCTTGGACACTCCACAGCCCTCCTGATACCTGCGCTGCAGTTTTGACTGCCGGTGAATCTGTCTATACAGTGAAAATGGCAAGGCACACTGTGGCACTTCCTCTCTAGCTTTCCATTGATCAGAAACAAAACATGCATAAGGGGCAGGTATACAAGGGGAGTGGCTACATTATTTATGGGAAGAGCGTGTGCGTGTGTGTGTGTGTGTGTGTGTGTGTGTGTATGTGTGTCTGTCTATCTGTCTGGGTGGGTGGTAAGCACCCGGTTGCTTCATTTGACAACTTCCCCGAGCATAGACTGGGTTGGCCAGGCCTCCCTGGCTCAGAGCTTTCGGTCCACAGCCACGTGCTCACGAGTAGCGCTACTGTCAGCAGCAGCTCTTTCCCATCGCCCCGGCTAGTGCTGGGATGGTGGAGGAGCCCACGCATCGCAATGCTTTAGGGATACATTTAGGGGGAAATTCTATGGAAAGAGCCTTGGCCGTCATAATTGTGCTGATAATTGACTCTCACCTGGTACTTACATTTTTAAAGTCGCTTCAAGTTCACGACTATTATTTGTCCTGACATTTACTGTATTGTCTGACCTGGAAGAAACTGGGGCAGTGGCAGCAACTACACGGGAGGGAAAGGCAGCTTTTTTTGAGCCATACTTTGTGTCATTATTTGTCTTGAAGTTTTCTTTTAAAAAATCCTCATCCCAACCCAGTGGAAGAGGCAATGGCAGAATCTCCATCTTACACCCGAGAAACTGAGGCACATAGGGGTTATGCAACTTGCCTAAGGCCGCCCGAGTCAAACCAGCATTAGGACATGGCTGGGGCTAGCACCAAGGCCCTGGGAGCCTCTGCTGCTGTAGGACTTTGGTGCCAGGGGCTGAGGACAGCAGGAGGACAGGCTACAAATGCTCCAGGACAGAAATGGGGGCGAACACTTTGTCCAGTGACGTAGGAAGTAGTCAGTTTTCTCCAACCCTGGTTGAAAACTTTGTCAACAGCTCAGTAAAATGTGGCCGATGTTTGCCTCCTGCGTTAGGGTTTTCCAGAGAAACAGAGCCAATACAGAATTGGCTCACATAGTATGGAGGCTGAGAAGTCCCACAGTGGGTCACCTGCTAGCTGGAGAACTAGGAAGACTGGTGTCCTATGTCAGACCAGGCCGGAGGCCTGAGAAACAGGGGTGGGACGTGGGGCTGGCAGTGCTGGTCCCTGCCTGGGTCTGAGGCCCCCGGACCAGAAGTGCTGACGTCTGGGGCAGGGCAAGGTGGACGGCCCGGCCCAAGCAGACAGCGTGGACTCACCCTTCCTCCGCCAGTTTGTCCCGGCCTGGCCCTGCGTGGGTCGGATGTGTCCGGCCACGCTGGGAGGAAGATCTCCACCCCGTCTGCCAGCCAGGTGGCCGTCTCCCAGCCAGGTGCCTGTCTCCTCCAGACACACCCTCACAGACACGCCCCGAGGTGGTGTTTTACCAGCTACCTGGGCATCCCTTATTCCAGTCAAATTGACATAAAATTACCCATCACAGCCCCCAAACCGTGGTGAGATAGTGTGAATCCCAGATAAAAATATGCACTGACTTTGACAAACTCTAGTAGTGCCTTTCTCCACTCAATAGCTTTCCCCGGCGTGTGTCTGTTTCCTATCGCTACTGTCCTCGGTTACCACAAACCTGGTATAGAATCCTACCGACTGGTTATCGTGCAGCTCTGGAGGCAGAAATGTGACTCCAGGTCACTGGGCTACAGGCAAGATGTCCCCGGCGTGCTTCCTTCTTGAGGCTCTAGAGCAGAACGCGGGTCCCTGCCTTTTCCACCTCTCCAGCCCTCCGTCCTTAAGGACGTCAACGTCACGTCTCCCTGACTCGTCTTTGTCATCACGGTTCTCTGTGACCACAGCCGGGAAGAGCCTCTGCCTTTACATACTCATGTGACTAGATGAGGCCCACTCGCTTACTCTCCCCATGCTAAGGGCTGTGGGATCATACCCACAGTCACATCAGCAAAGTCCCTTTGCTCATAAGGTGGCATATTCATACGTCCTGGAGATTAGGGCATGGCCACTTTGGGCCAGGAACAAAACCCACAAAGTGTGACCTCAGTGTTCCTCACTGTCCATACAGGACTTGCTTCCAGGCATGGAGCCCACCAGGCTTCATCTGGGTCTGGGGGCAGGTGTTCCTCCGCCTGCCACCCACCTTTCATCTCCTCTCTCCCCTTGAACACCAACTTCGTTCCAACTCCTGCCCAGACTTCAGTTCACACGTCCCTTCCTCAGAGACGCCGGCCCTCCCTGCAGCTGTCGGACCAGACTGAGCTCCTTATGAGATCCTTAAACCTTTCCATCATGGTATTAACCACAATTTATAATTATTTTTCATGAGATTATTCCACAAATGAATTAATAGTACAGTGTAGTCGTTCTGAAGCCTGGGTTAAGGTCCTTTCTCCTCCAATAACCAGCGGTGCAATATTAGGAAAACCATTGATGGCTCATTCCCTCAATTTCCTCATCTATAAAATGTATTTATCACATTATATAAGATTATAAGAGTTCTTATATGGAAAGTTCTTAGAACAATGTCTATCATATAATCACTGAAATATAGATATCATATATCAAATTATGTTTATAATTTACTTATATAAAATATTTATATATTTTATATATTTACATAATATAGATACACATATTAACACACTATGACATATAATTATATATAACATTAAGGGAATAGTTTTGATACTACTTTATCTCTAGTGCTTGGGATATTGTAGTTTCTCAATAATTCATCACTAAAGGAAAGAAGGAAGGAGGGAAGGAGGAAGAGGAGAAGTAGGAGGGAGGGAGGGGGGAAGGGAAATACAGAGATCTTTGCCCTCTAGTAGTTTTTCTGACATCTCCTTAGTCCATGTTGTGCAGGCAAAGTAGCCACAGCAGCAGCAGAAATAACACAGCACAGGTCATTCTGTGAGCCTTGAAGATCTATTTTCATAAACTCAGACATTGCCCCTGAATGCATTTGCTCGATAAGCTAGATCTAATTGCCGAGAAACATAGAAGGTGCAGACCACCTTGGCTGACATGCACACATTCCGATAGGTGCAAGAATGTCGCCACAGAGCCCGCCAGTGATTTGTCTGAAAGCGGGCTTGGATGAAGAAATTAACACAGAAAGAAAGAACATGTTGGAAAACAGCTACTCTGGGATAGCTGAAGACACAAAACAGCTCACCAGAGCAGACGTTCTGCTACTTGATAAAGCCAAAAAAACAGTGGACCTTATTGACGTAGCTGTTTCCCTGTGCAGAAGCATCACAAAAATCTGTCCAGACAAAACAAACAAGTATGCAGCCCTGGCAGAAGAGCTGACACGAAGTGTGGAAACTGAGGAACATCAAAGTCAAGGCCGTTATCATCTTGGCAAGAGGGATGTTGTCCTCTGCGCTCACCACACATCTGCTGGTGAGGGGCCGGGCCGGGACTTGCACAGGAGACGGCGCTTGCTTTTCCTGCCCTGCGTCCACCGCCCATTTTGTCAACAGCACCCTAATTTTCCCTGGGGTGCCAGCCCCCCGCTACTCACAGCCTCCACTGCTGTGGAAACTGACCCCACCCTTGGGTGTAGAAATTAGCCCATGACCCAGGGCTGGCCAACGAAACTCCTGCACGTTCTGGCCATAGTGATGGATCTAGGAATGGGGAGGTGCCACATCGGGGCCAATGAGGCTCTTTCTCTAAGAGCTTCTGGAAACTTACGGGGAAGAGACACTGTCTCTCTAGAAGGGTGGTAGACTGGTAGATGTGTCCCTGAGAATCTCTGTGGCCATCTTTGTCATCGTTTGGGGAAAACGTGGATGAAAAATAAAGCCACTGAGGAGGAAAGAGGAGCAAGGTTGTAGAGGAAAGGTCCTGAAACCTCCATAGCCGCTGGACTTTCCAGAACGCCAGCCAATCCATTCCTCTTAGGGAGAAGCGCCAAGTGCAACCTACATACAGTTGACAGACACAGGAGGTCCCCAAGCGTCAAAGTGGGAGACGGAGCTTTGGCTCAGGAACCGCTTTGCCTCAGTCCCCAGATGTCCCCAGTGGCCACCCATCTCACTGATGCCCTCCTGTCCCGGGCGGTCTGAGCCTGTTCTCTGTCGAGGCATGCTCTCTGCCGGACAGCCCTCCTCCCCCTCCTCCTCCACCCGGCGAATTGCTCCTCAGTCTTCCAGGCCCAGAGGAAGGTCCCTGGTTTGAGGCCTTCCCTTCCCTTCGCCCACGGATCCGGTCACCCCTTCCTCCTGTCACCTCAGCACCCTCACAGCCCTTCCCACGTGGCTCTGAGGACTCCTTGTCCCCGTCTGTGCCCGCCCTGGGCTGCGTGTGAGCTCCCTGCACGCAGGAGGCAGGGGTGGATGGGAGGGAAGGAGCCGGCGCCTGCGCACACCAGGGCCCCGTCCCGCGGGAACCCTGGGGGCCCAGGCACGCCCGCAGCTGCTCCACCACCGAGGAAGCTAGAGGATGTCCACCCTCTGGCATTCCTGTCTCCCTTCACGAGAGCTGGGCGTCCCCTCCCTGCTTGAAATTGCCCCCAGGCACAGTCCAGGTGCGGCAGGACACAGGGCGGCGGTGCTGAGCGGCTCTGGGCAGGGCACTGACAAAGTCCTTGTACCCGCGCCGATGTGGGAGGCGTTGACTGCTCAAGTCTGACTGTGTGCCCAAACAGTGTTTCTTCTCCTCAGGCACCCGGAGACAGGACTTCACTCGGAGAACCCTTCCAGACAAGAACTTTCTTTCCGCAGGGCTTTGGCTCCCGGCCACCTGCGGCCCTTTGGCAGTCATCATGGTCAGCTGCGGCAGCCGTTTCTCCTGTGACATATTTTGCATTAACATTCTGCCTCTGATGGCTGTTCCCAGCGCATCAGTGCTCCCCGACGGTGGGAGACCTGCGTCTGGAGGCCGGAGACTTCGCTCCAGCACTAGCTTGCTGTGTGACGTCGGGCAAGTCCTGCCTGTCTTTGAGCCTCAGTTTCTCTGTCTTCAAAAGGCAGCAGTCAGACAGCATCTCTCACCGTGACTTTGGGGCTTCCAAGTTTGCCTTGCCTGGGGGAGGACAGTGGGCATGGCGTGAATTGATGGCATTGTGGGGACAGCACCTGACGGTCATTGGGTGACAGCACACCTAGCTTTGCCACAAGATCTGGAGGACTTCTGCAACGCGGTAGGTACAGGTGACTCGGGTTGACCCGAGCAAAACCATCTCTGGTGTTGCTGCTTCGCAGGGAAGTCAAAGAAGTTATGAGCTGTGGGAAGTGCCTCCACCTGGGAGGGTGACACATAGAATCTGAGCAAAGGTCCCTCTTTCCTGGGAAGGTGTTGATCTGGAAGGTGCTTTGATTCACAATGCCATAAAGGAAGTCAGCCGTCTACACCAGCCCCTGTCACATCTCAGGCTTTGAACAAGGAGGGGTGACGGATAGGGAACTTCTCTGTGGCTCTCGTCCTCAGATGATGACAGGACCCCCTGCCCACCCTGCCTTGCGTTTCATTTTCCTCACCCATCCGCATCACCCTGCCTTTAATCAAGGCCTCGGAGGTAATTGCTCCGTGGACAAACAGCTCGCGGCCTAGTGTGCAACTAACAATTAGTTTAGAGGCTGTGATCTATAAATTTTGAAGAGAGGGAAAGAGGATTTGGCGCACTAGGGCTATCGTTTCTAATGAAGAAAAATAACACACCGGAAGGGACCCAGAGTGTTATTGAAGCAACTTAATATCATCTGGTGGTGATTTGTAGGCCTTGATAATGTCTTGTGATCTTGGGGAAAGAAAGAAAAGGGGGCAAGGGAGTGAGTTGTTGTTGTTTGTGTTTCTTAGGGGGAAAAAACCCTCGCTCCATGTTTATGAGATTTACGACATGCGGCCCGCCATCTGTATAAACCCGGCCAATCTTCCATCACTGTCTCCCCTGCTCTGTAAACCAGGCTGGCCGGAGAAGGACACCATAGGAATGTCATCCTATTTATTGTTTATAAAAATAAACTGGCCGGCCGGAGACGTATGTGAGGAATTTATATTGAGCAGCTGCACAAGCAAGTGTGCGCGGGCAGGGGCGGAGGAAGTGGGGGAGGCGGTGTGACCCGCACCGCGCGGGCCCCTCGCAGGCCGGGGACGACCACTTTGGGAGATGAAAGGAGAGGGGAAGGGGGAGGCAGGGAGGGAGAGAGCCAGATCAGTGTCCAGCCGGGTCAGACCCCTTTCTCTCTGTCAGGCCAGTGCGTTCCGGCGTGGGGAAGGCTGGCCCAGAAGAGACACGTCCTCCTTCCTCAAGGAGACACTGGGATGAGCCCTGAGGGGTGGCCATGTGTTCCTTTTGGAGAACAAAGAGCAAAACAAGAAATGCAGCCTGATCAAAGGCTCCCCAGTGAGCTGATGTTTTAAAAGCTGGGTGCCGCCTGCCTTTGGCTTTGGCCAAGGAGCAGGATCAAGTAGGTGCCGAGCCCCTCGTGGAGCCAGTGGAAAGGGCACGGTGGCTCCCAGCACCCACCCCAGCCACAGGGTCAGAAAGCCAGCCTGGGCCTTGTCACCTGCATGTCAGCTGGCTGTCTCAGGGAGGCCAGGCAGGCAGAGGGCAATCTACTGCCTTTGAACCCAAACGACAAAAATAAGGAATTCTGAATCTTAGGATTCAGAAGTTTACTGAGTGTCATGGTTGAAATGTCCTGAAAGATGGCCCCATGAGCCGTCTATTTTATAAGTGGGAAGACGGAGGCCCAGATGTGAGAGCGACTCATCCCTCCTGCAAGTGCTCAGGAGGGGCTGAGAGTAGACCTTAGGCCCCCGGGCCCACAGGAGCCATCCTTCTTGCCAGCATGCATCCAGTCCCCATCCATCTGGGGCCTCTCTGTCCCTTACAGTCCATTCTCCAGACGGAAGCCAGGGTGACCTTTAAAAACATTAGGCCATTCTCCTATTCAAAACAATTCTGTGGCTTTTACTAGCAACTGGAATAACACCCAGAATTCTTAGACTACAGATGTCCCCAAAAGGTTTCATCTGAACTCTCACTGCAACCCGTTAGCTCTAGGCACCATGGCCTTCCTCCTGCTCCTTGGCCTACTAAGCACCCACCTCAGGGCCTTTGTACTTGCTGTTTCCTCCATCTAGAATCAACTTGCCTAGAATCTTATTGTTGCTATATCCTTCCCACACTCAAGCTCTGCTGGTGCCCCCTCCTCAGAGATGGCTTCCTGGCTGCTCATCTAACATCCCATCCTTCTGCCACAAGTCGCTCTCAAGTTCATTGACCAGCTTTACTTTAGAGGAAAGAAGAGCATTTATCACAATCAGAAATAAAATAATACATTTACCTATTTTATTTATAGTCTTTCTTTGCCTTAAGAGAGAAAGGACTTTCTCATCTTTTCTATTGTCAGTGCCTAGAATTGTGCCTGCATGGAATTGTCATTCATTCATTCACTCACTCACTCACTCACTCACTTATTCAGCTATATTTGCTGGGTTCACTTGTAACTGATGATCCCCCCAAACCTACATTCTAGTGAAGAAAGTAAAACATTAAATACGTGGGCAAATAAATGATAGACTATCTCTTAGGATGGTGGTGAGTATTACATTTTAGAAGATTAAAATAGGTTATTGATTAACTGAAGGTTGGGTTGGCTGTGGCAAGTTCTTAAAATGAGACAGCAATGCAGTTTGCCACATCAGTTAACTCTCCCTTCCCTGAAAGATTTCTCTGCAGCATGCGATGCCGTTTGAGAGCGTTTTACCCTCAGTAGCGCTTCTTCCAAAATGAGAGTCAATGCTCTCAAACCATGATGTTGCTTTATCAACTAAGTTTATGTAACATTCTACATTTTTTTGTTGTCATTTCAACAATGTTCATAGCATGTTCGCTAGGGGTAGATCCCATCTCAAGAAACCACTTTGCTCACCCATAAGAAGCAACTTCTTATCTGTTCAAGTTTTGTCAGGAGATTGCAGCAATTCAGTTGCATCTGCAGGCTCCACTTTTAATTCCATTAAGAGTTCTCTTGCTATTTCCACCGCATCTGAAGTTCCTTCCTCCACTAAAGTCTTGAACCCCTTGAACTCATCCATGAAGGTTAGAACGAACTTCTTCCAAACTCCTACTAATGTTGATATTTTCACTCCTCCCATGAATCACGGATGTTTTTAATGGTACCCAGAATGGTGAATCCTTTCCAGAAGGTTTTCCATTTACTTTGCCCAGGGCCATCAGAAGAATCACTATCTATGGCAGCAATCGCCTTATGAAATGTATTTCTTAAATAATAATGCTTGTAGGTCAAAACTACTCCTTGATCCATGGGCTGCAGGATAGATGTTGTGTTAGCAGGCATGAAAACAACCTTACTCTCCTTGTACATCTCCATCAGAACTTTAGGGTGACCAGGTGCATGGTCAGTGAGCAGTAATATTTTGAAAATAACCTCTTTTTCTGAGCAGTAGGTTTCAGTTGGCTTAAAATATTCAGTAAACCATGCTGTAAACAGATGTGCTGTCATCCAGGCTTTGTTGTTCCATTTATAGAGCACAGGCAGAGTAGATTTAGCATAACTCTTAAGGGCTCTAGAATTTTCAGAATAGTAAATGAGCACTGGCTTCAACTTAAAGTCACCAACTGCATCAGCCCCTAACAAGAGAGTCAGCCTGTCCTTTGAAGCTTTGAAGCCAGGCATTGACTTATCCCTAGCTATGGAAGTCCTAGATGGCATCTTCTTCCAATAGAAGGCTGTTTTGTCTACACTGACAATTTGTTTAGTGTAGCCACCTTCATCAATGATCTTAGCTAGATCTTCTGGATAAGGTAGTGTAGCTTCTCCATCAGTACTCGCTGCTTCACCTTGCACTTTTATGTCATGGAGATGGCTTCTTTCCTTAAACCTCATGAACCAAACTCTGCTACCTTCCAACTGTTCTTCTGTGGCTTCCTCACCTTTCTCAGCCTTTGTAGGATTGAAGAAACTGAAAGACAGCTTCTAGGAAGAACTGGTCATATATGCTTCTTTATTAGTGTCTTGCCAGTGAAGGAGATCTCCAAAGACCTCTTGGAAACCTGGCCAAATTCTCTTCACATCACTTTGGCTTGAATTTTGCCATATGCTCATTCCCAACCTGAGCATTGGCAAAGAGGACAAGATATTTCGGAATAATCTCCAATGTTTCTTACATAGGGGACCCTTGCCATTTGGGTAAGATAATTCTTCACTGTAATGAATTGCTCATGCATTTCGGGACATTTAGTGCTGCTGGTTATCTGTCCACTAAATGCTAATAACACCTCTTGTATTCGTTTTCTATTGCAGCTATAACAAATTACTATAAACTTAATGAGTTAAAAGGACACGAATTTATTCTCTTACAAATCTGGAGGTCAGAAATCCCAACAGGTGATCCCCTCCTTCCATTCTCAGTCCTTTTTGAGTTTATAGTGTTGTTTCACTAGTACTGAGAAAGATGAGGAAGATAAAAGTGTGTGATCCCTCTACCACTTTGAACTGAAAATTTATTGGTAAGTTTAAAATGGTATTAGATTCTTGCTTCTTAAATATCAATGTTGTAGAAATCCAGTCTCAGCTGGGACACCTTCTTATAATTTTATATGAAAAATAATGAAATGATTAAAACTGGGCGGCTGATAGTGGAAAAGCACCTGGGCATGAATGGGGTAGGAGAGCCCCGCAGCCTCCTGGCTGGCTCGGGTGGGTTTCTGGTAGAGGTGGATGCATTTGTCCTCCCCACAGGGTCGCCACGTGGCCACCAGAAAACAGGACATCAGGCTAGGGCCAAAAGAACTGGCAAGTGGCAGGGAGCAGACCTACAGAGAGTGACTCCAGGGGCCCACACTACAATTTTCCTACCATCTGCGGAACCAGCCCGGAGGCCAACTGCCCTTTCAAATTCTGGAACTTCTTAGGGCTGCATCTGTCCAATTGCCCTGGGGAAGTTCGCTCGCATTCCGGCCGCGAGAGCAGCAGTCTCGCAGTCTCCCTGTAGTCTTGAGGGGTGATGTGGCTGAGGGAGCATTTTCTGTCCTCATGTGCCCCCCGTAACCACTGCCCGGTCTGAGGCAGCAGCAGAAGGCAGGATCTGGCTGGAAGGGCTGCAAACCCTGCACATGGGCCGTCCATCCAAACCTCCAACAACTGTAGGCCCCAGGATCTGGGCATGAGAGGAACAGACCCATGGGGTCTGGAGGTTTAACCAAAAGGGGCTGCAGGTGAAGGTGGAATGCTGGGTGGACCTCAGAATGGGGAGTGGGGTGCACATGTCTGCCCTACCAGGTCTCCCCAACTCTTTGTGTTTTTTTCTTTTTGCTGATTATTTTTTCAGTGGGTTTATATTTTTAATCTGTTAAAATTATACAAGCAAGTAACCAGCACAGACTTCTTATGAACCCTCTACTTTGTATCCAAAGTCCCTCATGTTGAATAAATAAATAACTTCATTCTTAGGAGAGCACATGCTTTATCAAGCACTTCATACTCTTAGCAGTAGTAATACTGAGTACTCAGCGAGTCATCGCTGTTATTACTCATCAGTGCTTTCATCAAGCCGTCCAGTTTAGTGAGAAGCTCTCTGTCCCACCTCTTCATATCCAAATGAACCCTCTACCACCACTGTCTTCAGATGTGTCATGGGAGCCATTGTGGGAATTTCCAATCCACTTCAGTGAAACTAGCGACTCTGGGTCTTATCTCATTTTCTCAAGCCATCTTTCTGAGAGAGGTTTTTTTTGTTTTGTATGAATTATGGAGAAGATGGCCCAGGTGTCTTGGGAGGTGGAGTGGCTGTTGGTTGAAAGAAGGCCGTGCAAAGTCATGGAAACTGGGTGACAACAGGGCCCTGTGGGCAGGTGGTGGAATGAATGATGGGTTCTTTAGTGAATGTTTTTCCAGCAAAATCTTGTTGATGAAACCCACTCTCCCCAAATAGACAAGATGATGTTCCAATGCCTAAGAATTCTTGCTAGTATTCCAGCCATGAGATGATGTGGTAGATTGCAAAAAATGGCCACAAATTCCTCCTATCCCTATATGCATGCCTCTTTGCAGGGTGACTTTGCTGCTACCCCCATCAAGAGATGGAGCCCATTTTTCATCCCCTTGAGTCTGAACTAGAGACTTGCTCTGATCCACAGAGTGTGGGAGTTCTTATCATAAGCCTCAAGAGGTGTTGCAGCTTCTGCTCTTGCTCTCTTGCAGCAAGGTCCTCACCTCGCTTGCTGTGAGGTGCAGTCAAGAAGCCGGGGCAAGCCTTCTAGAGACTGGAGCACTTGGAGCAGAAATGGGCTGTCCCAGCTGAGGACTCCTAGGCCAGCCAGCCCCCACACAACACACCTGTGGGTTGCCGCTATAGGAGCGGCTTGGGTAAAATATGCAAAAAACCACTCAGCTGAGCCCAACCCAAATTCCTGACCCATGGAATCATGAACAAGTAAAATAGTGGTTGTTTTAATCACTATTTTGGGGTTTAGGGGTAGTTTTTTTATAGGCATAGGCAATAGGTAATCAATGCAGATATTCTCTACCTTTTCAATTTGGTTTAGTTTTGAAAGGCTAAATAAAACATGCTGCAGTAACAAACAACTTCAAAGTTTTAGCAGCTTAGAACATAAAAATTAATGTGTGTGTGTCAGTTTGGGGTCATTTGGGGGCTTTGTTCTCTTTCTCCATAATCTGGCAGGTAGGCTGGTGTGTCAAGTGTTCTGGATGCTCTGGTAGAGAAAACAGATCTCTAAAGATACTTCCCATAGCAATTAAATTTTCTATATTGGAAGTGTCACACATCATTTCTATACATGGCTCATTGGTGGGAACTAGTCATGTGGCTTCACCCAAACACAGGAGGCCAAGAAACACAGTCCTACAAGGTAACAGGAAGTGGAGAGCCAGACATATGTGGTAAACACCATCAATAACTACTTATAAGCCAACTCAGTAAGGGGAGGAAATGGTGACAGTTCCACTACCCAAAAGGAATGGAAGAAGGTATAAACAGTGTACGCTCAGTGGTAGGTGGTTAAGTATGCTGACCACTGCTTAATCTATTATGCATTTAAGAATCTCCAGGAAATGTCAGCCAAAGACTGAACTTTTCCCTTTCTTATTTTGTGTCCAAAGTATACAAACCTCTTAGTTCTAAGTAACATTGTGTCTCACAGTTAAAATTGAGTTTGGATAGAACCAAGTGGTATTTCAAGGATGAAGGTGATGCTCTTCTGGAGGAAACAGATGGAATGGTTTCTAAGAGCTCATAAGGAGAGATGATCTCCTTGAAGATTTCACTTCAAAAAGAAGAGTGTAAACATTCTAGGATAGCAACCAGAATCCACAGTGAGATGGGCCCACACTCTACGAAAGCTCTTACATCTTCTGTATAGTTTCATTGCCTGGTATCTCACTCGACAGAGAAGCATTTTAAAAAGTTTCTCCTCTTAAATATAAATTCCATGTCTATAACATTTCTAACTTTTGCTCCTCTCCAAATCATTGTTCTGCTTGACCCTTATACTAACTCAAGGGAAACAGAGCAAGTGATATCCATGTCACCTGGGGGAGGGGCAAGAGTCCAAAGGTCCCACAACTGCAGTGGTACAGACAGAACTTGTACCCAAGTCTCCAGAAGGTCATTATAGTTCTAGACCTATAGTTCTAGTCTTCTTTCTAGAAGACTCAGTTGCCTTGCCAGGGGATAGGCGGATATTCACTCTTCAACTGTTTTCTATAGTTAGATAAAATAGTTCTGAGGACTTCTTTTACAGGTTTTATATCACATTAATTGATCTATTTGGTCATTTACTTGTATTGGATCAAAGGGTTATGAGGCAGCCATGGATTGCCAGAAAGAGCACTGTAAAGAGATTTGTTCATCTAATGAATTATGTATTTATTGAGCATCTAGTAAGTGCTAGAAACTTGGTCTACTGTGCTGTGTTAGAAAGACACAGACCTTGCCTTAACTTCATGAAACTTACTATGATGTGCGTGTGTGTGTTTACTTCTTAGATGGCGCCTGTTGCTGTGTCCTTGCATGGTGGAAGGGGCAGGGTAGAGCCCTCGATCCTCTTTTATAAGGACACTAATCCTATTCACGAGGGTGGAGCTCTCATGACTTAACCACTTCCCAAGGGCCCCACTGCTTAATACTACCGCATTGGATATTAGCTTCCAACATAGGAATTTGGGGAAGACAACAACATTCAGATCATAGCAAGGGGGCAGGAAATGAATTAACAGCAAAGATGTACATATGTGTATGTAGTACATGCATACACACTATGATGATAAACTGTGGTGAAGAGCTATTAAAATACCTGATTTCTGGTCCTCACTTGCCAACTGACTTGCTGTGACCATGGGTGAGTCATCCCTGTGTCTCTCGACCTGTTTTTTCACTGGAAGAATAAGGTTGGTTTTCACAGGCTGCATTAAACGTGCCTTATATTTTTGCACTGAGAATGTATCACTGTAGCAATCAGAAAAAAGACAGTAAACACTGAGAAGATGAAAACAAAGAAGAGGAAGAGGGGGCAGGAGAAGGTGGAATTCCAGCTTGGATCTTCTGTGATTTGTGTCTCAAACTCTGCCAATTTTCCTGCCACTCTGTTGGACTTTTATATGTTGTTTGCTTGATTCTTTTGACGTCAGGACAACTGAGAGTATGTTCTCTTTTGCAATGAGCCTAATTTTTATACACAACAAATTGTTATCTGTGTATCTCTGGGGCCGGCTGAGACAGAGAGAGCAGCACGTGCTCCCACCTCCGTAAACGTGCAGCGGCTTCGACACCGAACCCAGCTTACCGCTGTCCTGGCCCAGAGCACTTCTTTACCCCTTTCTTCTGCTTCCTCAAAACTGTTTCCATCTTGGCATTAACCCCCTTGTGTTCAAATATCTTATTCTGACTTTCCTGGCTTTTGTGTTTCGGGCAAGTTGTTCGAACATCTTTTTTTGGTTTAAAATTCTTTAAAAATGCCATGTGATTTCACTGATCTTACCAGAAACCAATAAAAACACATTACTTTAAAAATAACTCCCATAAAACCTCTTACTTGTGAAAAGCTTTCATTCTAATAAAAGTGGAGCTAACCAAAACCTTTTAAAACCGCTCGCAGGCTTGCATGGGACTTGGCGTGTCCAGACTGTACTTACTACCAATGGTGGTGATGAAGATTCCAGGTCTCTGTTCTGCCTGTAGGAATGTTGGTCCGAGAGAAATTAACTCACCTATTTTAGAAAAGAAAATATCCAATATGAGAATAGTAATCCCACCCTCTACCCCCCAGAAGTCCACTCATTCTGCATTTTGCCAACATAGCCATTGGGATTCTACAATCTTTTCCGTCGTGTGTGAGGTTGTGGTTAGTTTTTTTCTTTCCCCTTTCCTTTTAGTTTCCTAAATATAGAATTAATGGGTTGTAGGAAAAGCGAATGATTGCTCTTTCTTGAGTTTGGAGAGTGGAAAGAAAATATCCTTTTCTGTAGGCTTCAAAGTTCCCTTTTGGGTTGGCGCCATCACATGCCAGTTTCACTTTCAGGTGAGACGTATGTCAATGGCTGTGACAGCTCTGATGACAAGAAGATGCACGATGGTGTGTGTCGCTGGTACAGGGTAGAGCGAGCGGCTCCCAAATGTCAGACCTTGGTTAGCTGTGCCAGATTGGCTGCCCCAAACTTCTTGGTGGAAGATTTTTGCAAGCACAGACTCTCGAGCTGCTATTTCGAGGGGTCTAGAGTGGGGCTCTAGAATTAAAAAAAAATTTTTTTTTCTTAAAAATGCTCAGATGACTCAAATGTGCAGCCAGTGTGGGAACCAAGGAATAAAAAATAGCAACAACAAAAAATAATTAAATGATCAGTTTCCACTCGAGTGACAGGAAGGAGAAATGATTTGCTGATAGATCAGCACTGCTCGTGCCAGCCCTTTCTAAGGAGTATCCTTTGTGTCGTGAGGCCCTGAGAGAAGACTCTGTGGCCAAATAAACATGAGAAAAGCTCCACACTACGTCACCCTCAGTCACCTCGACCTCCAGGTACACTGAAGGGAGTGCAAGACGTGCCAGTACGATCTCCACTAAAGAACCTGTTCGACAACGTCTAACATAGTACTTCCCAAATGAACTTGGCCACAGAACCACTTTTTGTTAATTAAGTTAATTAACAAGGGAAGCCCACGCTGCTCCGCTGGGACTCCCAGGACATTCAGGGTTTCCCTCAACCTCTCCCGACCAGCAGATGGATGGGACCCGAAACATGCTGCTTCCACGTGGCCGCCGATCAACGTCGTGTTCTCTGACTAGTAGTTTCCAAGCACGACAGCAAACGGCTTGCAATTGCTCACGGTCTACTATGTGCAAGATGCATCGCCTATATTATTTCTAATCTTTACAATGCCCTGAAAAGCAGCCCACATTTATAGAAGAGAAAACTGAGGCACAGAAGAATTAATTAGCTTGCCCACTTGGCAAGTGACAGAGTGAGCTGGTTGCCTTAGAAAGCAAGGCTCATTTCTTTCAAAACAAGCCTCCAAAAGACTATTTTTCTCTTCCTTTCCACATAAGAGTTTCCCATCCCATTTTCTTCCCCAAGTCCTTAGGTTTGCATTGATTTTCTCTGGTTATCTTGAAAACGGAGGGAATGAGAGGGTAAAGCCATTTTTTTCCTCCAGGTTTTTATTTCAGTTACAATCAGACATTTTACTTTCTAAAGAAGTTCTAGATATTAAAAGAGGACTGAGACAACTTGGTCCAAAAGCCCAAAGACCACATTCCTTGAATTCCAGAAGACTCTACATCCACACCAGTGAGCTTAGTTTTGGTAAAGTCCAGCACCCAGCAAAAGAGTCAAATGGATGTCTTCATGTTGCTCGAGAAGGTCTCTTCCTAGAAACCGGCTCTTCTTTTGTTCTCTGTCCCCAAGCCCAGGCCTGGAAAACCGAGTATTCTGTATATTCCTCCAAAGTGGTGTCCACTCTTAGTTCCAGACGCCTGGATTCCAGCTGGCCCTTTGTGGAACCAGGGTGGAGTCAACACTGGCCACGAAGGACTCTGGTCTCCCTGCAATTCCCTGGAAGAGCAGAAGTGCGAGGAGATGAGGCACCAGATCGCGATTAAAGAGCCTTTTTGCTGGGCAAAGAGTATCCCAGGCTCATTCTCGAGAAGAACAAAGCCAGTTTTCAAGATGAGTGTCATCATTCTTCCTGGGCCGTCACACCCACCTTCGGTGCTCATCTTGACCTGGTCCCCCTGGTGATGACTGTGGACCTCGAAAAGCTCTGGAAGACGGTGTTCGAGCAAGCACCGGACAGCAGTGCTGCTTCCTCACAAACAATATTTCCAAAATCCCATTTCTTTCTGTACCTTTCTGTTCAAAACAAAAGGGGAACTTTGGTCATTGTTCCTAAGAATTCGAATAGAAACCAACTGAAAATGTCACAGCTTCCCGTTGACGAGGAGAGGGCAGGCGCCATGCACCCGGTGCTCAGGAAGAGGATTAGCACTTCTCTCCATGCCCCCACGGAAGGCCCTGCTCTGCCTTCCAGGGAACCCCCTGTTCCAGTTGCTGCAGCAGCGAGCAAAGGGGAGTTTTGTCCTTGTGGTCCTCCCTGTTGACAACGGTCACTTTTGCCGACAGAAGCTGGCAAGCTGAGTTGAGTCCCTTTGGCTTGTGTGGCATGCCAACCTCTGGAATCCCAACACAGCTGCCTTGTTTCTTGATTCTCTTGTTAATATAGATTTTCAAGTCCCTAAAATATAAATATAAATATAAATATAAATATATATATGTGTATATATATATATATATAATGTTCTCAACAGCTTTTCAAACGGCTGTATTACTTATTCACTAGTATTACATTCGGAGAGCAATGCTTCATGTTACTTGGAAAAACAAATGAAAGAAAAGCAATATTGCTCTAAATCCCTGATTTACAGCTTTCGGGGAACCTAGAACAGTCCTGTCGTAAAGCTCTGTCCTGGCCGGCCGCACGTCCCCTCAGTTGTTTATCCGTCTCTTTATCACCTTATCTGCCCAAGACGGACCGGCATAGTCATTTTGTGGGCTCAACAAATATCTTGATCCATTTTGTGAATGTTTTCAGTTTGGCTAAAACTTAAAACACATTTTCCCCAAGCACTTTTTTCCTCTTAATTTTTAAACTCGTATATTTTAAGGAAAATTTAGTGCATGTGTTTCTCATTATTTCTGATTCATTTGCACTTAACTCATCAAAATGTTGCTTTGCAAAAGTTGTTTGCTTTCCAAGAAGACTCCTGAAGTTCTTTTTTTGTACACTGAGTCTGCTCCTATCTTTCCTCTCTCTTCTTCTTCTTTTCTTTTCTCTTCAAAGGCATAATTCTCTTAGAAACAGGATTTTTTGCCCCAGCAGCAGATATACTGGCATAACCGTATGAAAAGCTGACACCGGTGTGGATTGAAGCTTCTGGTCCACTTGTACCTTGCCATGCCTTTGCAGTATTTGCATGCAGGAGAAACGTGGTCCTGTAGCACAAAATAGTCATTCTCTGCTTTCTTAGCAGGATGAATAAATTGTGAACACTAGAGAAAGGTGGTTTAGGATGCGTGTTGTGGAGTCAACCTTTTTGAGTTTAAGCTTGAATTAACCTCTTTGGATTTTACTTTTCTCATCTGTAAAATGAGGGTGGCAATAGTGACTATTGCCCAATTATAGTGAGGATTAATTGATGTACTACTGTACATAAGGCAGAGTAATACGTGACAAACACATAGTAAGTGTTCAATTATTACCTTTTTAGTTTTGCACATGAGGTCCGCTCCTACCCAGAATCATGTGTCCTTTCTCAATGAGAGGCTCAGGATTTCTTATTTAGGTTACCCCAGAGATAGACCCTCAGACCAGGATTCGAGAGCAAGTAATTCATTTGAGAGGTTATCCTAAGAAATTCCAGTGTAAGAGAGCGGGGAAGTATATATTAGTCAGGGTTCACCAGAGAAACAGAACCAATAGGGTGTATGTGTGTGTGTACATATATTATATATATGCAATAAATTCGAAGATATTTATTTTGAGGAATTAGCTCATGTGATTGTGGAGGCTCAGTGAGTCCAAAATCTGATGAGACTCAGGGAAGAGTTGCAGTTCAAGTGCAAGGGTGTCTGTTGGAGAACCGGGAAGAGCTAATGCTGCAGGTGGAGTCCAAAGGCAGGCTGCTGGGGAATTCCTTCCTGCCTGGGAGAGGCCATCCTTTTCCTCTATTCAGGCCTTCAACTGATCGGATGAGGCCCACCACAATCTACTTTACTCAAGGTCTGCGATTTAAATGGAAATCTTATCCAAACACATCCTTCATCCCTAACTCATTCCTAATAGATATATCCAGAGTAATATTAGATCAAAATGTCTGAGTGCCACGGCCCAGCCCAGTTGACAAACACAATTCACCATTATGGAGACTGAGGCAAGGAGAGGAAGGAAGCGAAAGGAGGCAAAGCTAAGCAGGTTGCCTCTGCGGGCAGCCGGAGGTGCCCCCCGAAGGGAGCTGGGGAGGCAGTGCTGGCTGCACCGCGTGGCGTGGCAGCATTGGCTGGGGCTGCTCTCACGCCCAGTGGACGTCCTGCTCTTCTGGCCCGCGGCCTGCACAGGCAGGACGGCTCCGCCTGCTGCCAGAGAAAGCCCTAGACAAAGGAAGGCAGGTGCGAGTGGCTGGCAGTCGTGCAGGTGCGCCAGGAAGTGGCATCTCCAGCCTCCACCACAAGGTCCCTTCCTCCTTCAGTCTCTGACGATGCAGCCGGGCCTCCCTTTTCCACCTCACTTGAACTTCTCGCAACTTCAGAGTCAGATAGAAAGTAAGTTTGATGTGAGCAGCGAGAGACCCAGAACAGGCCCTTAGAGAGAGGCTCTCTGGGCCTTTTGTAGACGTTAAGTGCAGGCCGAGAGAGAACAGGCGCAGCTTAGTTTAGGAAGTTGGTGTTGGCTTAGAAGCATGTTTCACATTCACATGTGTATCGGGCACAAATAATCATTAACATTACTCCATTCCAAATTGGCATGAAGGGCTCATCTAAGAATAAAGAATAGTTTTATTTGACTTTTAAAAATAATGAAATACATTTTCAACTATAATTTAATTAACTTTGAAATAACTAAAAATAAAGAAATATAAAACTTGCCTTCCTGTAAGAAAAGTATATTACTAATTTGTTTTTTTAAACTCAAAGTTTGATATTATAACAAAAAATAATACTGTGTCTGGACTTCCTTCTTAGCTTAGCTAATTCTCTAAGTCAGTTCAGGGTCACTTTTTCAAACAGCTTTGTTGAACTTTAAATGAGATGACTTGAAATCATTATGAGGTTTAAATCCTAGCTCCACCCTCTACTAGCTGTGTGACCTTGGGCAAGCTAATTAACCTCTCTGAGCCTCCATTTCCTCCTATAAAGTGAGGATAATAAAAGTATTTCCTGCTTCATGGAGTTGTGGGAAAAAATATGAGTTAGTACATGAAAAGCATTTACAGCATAGCTTGGAACATACTAAGGCTAGTTAAGGTGTTAGCTATTATTATTAAAATAAAGATGCAAGTGTTTGAGTCCAGTGACCCAAGTTCAAATCCTGACTCTTCCATGTATTTGTGTGACCCTGAGGAAGTTACTTCATTTTCTGGGGCTTCCATCTTCTTGCCTGTGAGATGGCCACATCTTTACCCACCTGCCTCTTTCATGGGGTCAATGAAGTCCCGCATGGGTAAGAATGTGGTCACAGCACTTTTGCTCTTTGCATTGCGTGTCAACATGCCTCTGGGATATCTCTCACCCATTGGTGAACCATGGAAGTTTCCAGACATGGCACTTTTGGATAAACCACCATTCAAAGTGACAACGTAGCAAATGGGATGACATGATGTAGCCCTGAGAAAAAGGGTCTCTACAGCATGAAATACCTAAATGCATTTAGCAAGAATGTGAGCCCTTAAACTGTTGATGCTGAGGTTTAATTTTTTCTAATATTTTATTATGAATATGCCAAGCATGTAGCAGAGTTGAAAGAATTTTACAATAAACACCCTTGCTTTATTTCATATCTACCTGTCCATCTATTAATTGAGAGTTTGTATCTTGAATTCAGAGCTGGAAGTGGCTTTTCAGATACGGTGATTATATGTCTTTGGTTCTCTGAGGAATCCCATTTCCAAATATTCTATGCTGTGGGCTCCACAGACAACTGGAATGCATCAGGGGTTATAATAAGCTGCATTTAAAAAATCCCCTACATGTCCTTTTAGATTCAGAAGAGACCTAAAAAATTCTTATTTAGATCCAGTGGTTGGATTTTTCTTTGCAAAATGTAGTTGGCATAGTTAAATCAGTGAGTTCAAATCCTCCAAATCCTTTATTTTAGCTCAAGGACAGTGAGGTTTAAAAGTGACCAATCTTTGGTCTCACAGTCCATGATAAAAGCAAAGCTAGATTCGAGATATTCTGACCCCAAAGCGATTCCATGATGAAACTGTTTCTCAGTTGATTCTCTGTTTCATTAAGGTTTTGATCTACTTGACTTGGTCTGAAGAGAGAGTTTTTGACCCAAGTAAATATGCATGAAAAATAATTGTTAAATATGGCTTTATGCACAGAAGTTATTTCTCTTTTAACTTAAGATATCCTTGATTTTTCCTTTGCAAAAGGAGGTCTCAGGAGAATGCATTCTTATTTCACGTATTGAGCAGCTGGGGCACTGGATAGTAAACAACATATTTGAACTTTGGAGGTGGGTTTGTGTCAGCCACATTGTATGGGATTCATTCATTTATTCATTAATTTATTGAATATTATTTAATGATAATGCACCTACTATGTGCACTATTCTAGGTACTGAGTATAATTCTCAAAAAGACAGAGCAGGTCTCTTTCTTTCCTAATGACGCTTATAGTGGTAGGGGTGAGGAGAGACTTCCCCTTTCCCCCAAAAGTTCCCTGAAAGATTAACTCACAATTAAGGCAGATTAATAAGAGAAAGGTCTATTTACCATGTGCAGGGGGAAAATCACAGAGTGATTACCCCATATACCAACGAAGTTCAGATATTGTTATACCTGTCTTTTGGAGAGCAGGGGAGATGAGGAGTACAGGTAATTCTGTTTAGGGGCAGCAAATGGTGCTAGGGCGGACACATGGACGGGGAAACAGACTGACTTGTAACCTGAGTAAATTAAGTTAACCTGAGAGACAGGTATTACATTTAAATGATTTGGGCCAGGTCTGGTTGCATCCCTGACCTTCTTTCTTGCAATATATTGAGGTAACAGGGAGAGGAAGTGGCATCAGTTGCCCCTTTGATCTTTTGATCAGTCAGTCCAGTTTATGGAGATCAAGGGAAAGTCCCCTCCAATGTTTTCGATATTGAATGACCTTTAACTTAAAACACTCTTTATAATAAAGAGTCATATTTTGGGGTGAAATTTCCTGAGCTTCTTCATAGTCTGGAGGGGAAGGTAACAATAATAAATAACTGAATAACTAGCCAATTTTTTCATAAAGTCTATGAAAAAAACAAAAGAGGTAAGTGAATGATTAGAAATAAGTGGCTAGTTTAGATAGGGGTTGATATAGTTTTTTGAGCAGGTGAGAAAATTAATCAATCATTAATAGAGTATGCAGAGGAAGTCACAGTCTGAGCCACCACTGGGAGTGGCTCCTGTGAGAGGAAACGGCAGGAGTTTTCAGAGAGTTTTTTAAAATGGTAAATGATGCCAAAGGATCTTGTGGTAAGCAGCTTTCTAACATGACTCCCTAAGATCCTTCCCTCCTGGTGCTCTTGCCCTAGTGTAAGTCCCTGCTATGGAGTGTGGACAGGACTTAGTGACTTGCTTTTGATGAGTAGAATGCAGCAAATGTGATGTGATGCTACTTCTGAGCTTAGGTTATAAAAGATTGTCACTTCCATCTCACTGGCATCCTCTCTCTGGCTCTTTTTGTGAGCTTGCCCTGATGGAGAGGGCCGCCTGGCAAGGGACTGAGGGTGGTCTCCGGTCACCGGTCCATGAACAGCTGAATCCTGCCAGCAACCGCCAAGTGAGAGAGCTGGGGAGCAGGTCCTTCCCCTGTCGAGCCTTCGAATGAGAGCGAAACCTCAGCTGCCACCTAGATCACAGCCTTGTGAAAGATCCTGACCCACAGCTAAATTGTGCCTAGATTCCTGATGCATGGACACTCTGGGATAACAAATGTGGCTGTTTTAAGACACTGAGTTTTGGGGTAATTTGTTGTGCAGCAATAGAAAACTGATTCAGCTCTGATAATTCAGCATTGAGGAGATGCACATGAAAGTTCTAAACTCTGAACTAGGGAAGACCCACTCAGGTGGGCTGCAAGAATTTGATCTCCCTTTATCAGGGACTTATAATTGGTCCTTGGAAGTGTCTGAAATCTGGGGCACAGGGTACTGACTTCTGAATAGGTAGAATCCTCACCTTGGAACTACCCTAACATCTTCACGCACCTCTGTATTTTAGTTCCTATAATTCTTTGAGCAGAGAGACCTATAAAGTCCCTGCTCCTTGAAAAAGCAAATCACAATGAAATACCATGTTGAATATATATACCCCTTCAAAGCACCAATGAACATTTTAAGAAATTTTTTTTATTTTTTTAAGGAAAAATCTTTGTAGGAACAGATGCTCCCACGTGCACGTGTGTGCAAGTGTGTGTATGTGCATATCCGTGAGGTGTGTGTATATGTAAATCTGTGTGTCCCTAAGAAGCAACAAGAAGAGACGAGTCTAACCGTGTACTTCTATGTTTTTCACTGTTTTTCAAACACACTTCATCTGCCTTCCAACTGCCCTTCCTGCCAGATGTTGACATGTAAATTCTGGCTTCAGAAATGAGAAGGCCAATGTGATCCAAACAAATATAGCTCCACGAGCCAGAGTCAAATTACCCAAAGGTTAGAAGTGAGCCCTTATCCAAAGAGATCCAAGCACTGCACTACCATTTGCTGCAGGGCTGCCCAGGGAGCTAGTTTAGCTCGACATCTAACATGCATTTCTGGCATTGGTATTGTTTCAATTACTAGACCATTCACATCTCAGCTGACACATGCAATGAAGCTTGCTCCTTGCCTGGTACATAATTTAAGGTAAAAAGAAAAGAGGGTGTGTTTCATCATGGTCTATCATATCTTTGTCTTTTGTTCTGGGAGGTATTTGCATACCTCAAGGGAAATGGCCTCTTTAATTTCTTTCCCTTCTCCTAATCAGCTGAGGCCTATTAAGAAGCGCTCTGTATCCTGTAATCAGACAATTTATACAGCATGCACCCTTAGGCAACAGCTATTATAAACAAGCTGGAGAAATCCTTTACAATAAATGATTAGCATGGGAAGACACCATTCATAATTAATTTTTTTTCCTGTTTTTGTTGGCAGATGGTCTGAGGCATCCAAGCATGGCCTATTGCCCATGTCTTTATTCTGAATAGAACAGGGCAGTCTTGGGAAAATGCTAGCTGCTCAGCTAGCTCACTTAAAAATAATGTAACCCCTCCCCTTCCCCTTATTGGTGTTCCAGGCTGGAAGAAAGCTTTAGGGAAGGGTATCTAATGGATCACATGACTGTACCTACTGGTCCTTTCCCTGCCTTGTTGATTACAAGATGTTAAGATCCTTGGGGTAGATTGATTGCATTTAGGAGCTCCGTTCTCCATCCCCACCATTTGCCATGTGACTTTACCCTGCTCTCTCCCTCTCTGACCTGGGCTCTGCCATGTGACTGACTTTGGCCAATGCAATGTTAAACAACGTGATGCACACACAGGCTGGAATAGCGCTTGTGCCATTGGACTTGTTAACGTTTACCCGCTACTGTTGCCATGTGAACATGCCCAGGCTAGCTGGATGGACGATGGGAGACACATGAAATGGAGCTGAGGCATTCCATTAATCTCAGCTGAGACCTTTCTAGATGGGTCAACAGTCAGCCACCCCCAGACACGCCAAGATCAGCCAAGTCCAACTCAGATAATTGAACCCTACAGACTTGTTAGCTAAATAAAAGTTTATTGTATCCTTCAGAAGTTTGTGGTTTCTAATTATATAGCATTACTGTGGCAGTAGATAGTTGACACAATCCCTGAACTGATAGATAATCTCTTCAGATATGGAGAAGTAGGATTTGGACACCTGTAAGTGTAAGCCTCCACGTATTGGTGGAGCATGTCTCTTGCTCACAGGAGACATGGACTTCAACTGATAGGAGAGTTAAAGCGGTGTTAGATTAGGGTGTGTACATGCACAAGCACACGTGTGTGTGCTCACGGGCTGCTTGAGAAATCAGCGAAGGAGGCTGCTAAAATGTCACCCCTGGAATGGACTTCAAACAGAAACAGGATTTTCCCATCTTTATCTAACTCCCTGCTATTTTTTCAGGACAGCTCTCCTGAGCCCCCAGTATCCAGGAGTTCATGTTGCGTGTTTTGATGCTGCCTCTCTCCTACTGCGGGGCACCCTCCTTCCCTTCTGTTCATGCAAACCTGTCACATTGCTCCACGCTTCTCTGCTGGGAACTCTTTCTCAGCACCTGCATTATAGGCACTAGCTTTCAGTTTTACAAAACTGTATATCGAACTGCAACTATTCTACATTTCAATCCCTTAATTAATCTGTAAGCTCTGGAGAGGAAAGCCGTGGTGCTGAACGCTGGCACGGTGTAAGCCCAAAGGAAATGTTTCTGGCACAAAGTAAATGCTTCATGTGTATTTCTGCCTTCATTGTGGTAGAATGGGAGACATATGGGTGAGATTTAATAAAGTGCTACTGATTTCTTCTCTCTGAGTGAAAGACTTGCAGGTCCTAAGCCATCCCTTTCCAGAAACATCTTTAAGAGCCATGTTGCAGTGGCTTGTTGAACTAGGTGGTTTAACTGTGGTCATGCCTGAAGGCACAGAGGCCGTTTCTATCCATTCAGCCAACTGTTCAACAAATACTTAGTAAGTCCCTTCTATGTAGAGGAGATTTCTATTATCTAAAAATAAATGGATGGTAGAAGAAAAAGACATTTGGGATTAAATCCACTTAAAATCAAGGACCAAAATTTCATAAAAGCAAAGAAAGTAAAAGGGTCTCATTGGATCCATATATTGAAAAAATAAAACAATTTATTTTACTTTACATTTAGCAAAATATAGGCTATAAATATAATTTTCTAACTCTTAGAATGAACAAAGAATGAATCAAAGTATAGGATTTGGGACATACTTTTTTTCAACAACATCCCTTACCTACCCATTGATTTTTATTGAAATACTAAAAGGTCTAGTTAATTACCTTGAATTAATCATTACACATTGTATACATGTGTGGAAGTATCACACTGTACCCCATAAATATGTACAATCATCACCTGTCAATTAAAAATAATGTTAAAAGATAAAAAAATCATTTTTTGGAGTGAAAATATTTGAGAGAGTCAGCAGTTTTCCCAAAGACTTCTATCAATTCCTCAATATTTAAATCATTATTTGAAACATTTTTTCTGACATTATCTCCTCTTTGAAAGAAGAGAAAAATTCTCTACTATAAAAATTTCTGAAAAATTCTTATTGTGGGTGGTTTTGTGTGTGTTCCTAGAGGCCTCTACCATCATTTTTATCACCTTCATGGAATCTTTTCCCAGTCTGTGAATTAACTTTGCATGGGACTTGCATTGTACTTTGCATTTTAGCCAAAGACTTGCTGCAAATGGTTCATAACTGATAGAAAGGGATGGTTGGTTGCTAGTATTAAGCAGAAAGGGATTTGAATGGAGACTAAAGTTATAAGTAGATAGAGTATAACTTTGGAATATTTTGAGATTTTGATGTTTATAAGGTTCCCTATGGAACTTTGTAACTGCATGTACTTGGATAATAAATATCTAAACAACAGGAACTCTTTATAAGGCTAATTCAATGAAAAAGTACGAATGAGCTAAAAATAGGCAAACCGAAGACAGGAAAACTAGTTCCAGTCCTCATCAAGTCAAGAGTCCTATGGACAAGGCCAATTTCTTCACTTTTTAAAATCCGTAGCAAAGAGCATATAGCTACCCTACCCTTCCTCAGGTTCCTTCAGCGATCAAAATGAGCCCAATGTGTACACTGCAAGGTTCTTTGCTGTAGAAGGTAGCCGGAGAACCATCAGTCCCAGTATTTTATAGGCTACGCAAAGACCCATTAAAACCTGCCACTACTGGTAATAGCCTTGCTCAGCTGCTCTTATGCCTGGTTGTGTCGCAGCTCCTGAGATTCCAGGTGTTGACCTTTCAGCCACCTGTCTGTGCGGGAGGAAGGAGTGTCTTCTTCACATGCTGCCTTTTATCACGTCTTTTGAGGGGCACAGACTCTTGGCAGCAACCGAGCCTTCTCCCCCTTGTCAGGTGACTCTCCTGCTGTCACTGGGCTTCTATAGCCAGTGGGATTATGGAAAGCTTTGGTTTTAGCCACTTCTGCCACTTTCTAAATGGTAACAAAATGTCTCTCCAAGACTCCAGGCAAATTTCTAAAGGGTAGCATCCAAAAACTACTCCCATCTGACAGATTTCCTCTTGTTCTAAAGCCCCAAGACTGTTATATTCCTAAGAGAAGTTGTTACCTCTCTTATCATCTCTGCCAATGTGATGCCAGGAAAAAAAATCCCCCGTTCTTGCTCTCTGTACTCCGGGATGGTTATAACCCATTGGCGAACTTTGTCTTTGGGATTCATAGGGAGAACAGTATGATCTCTTGCAAATACCTATCAGAAGAGTAAGACCTTAAATTTACAAAGTTTTGGATAGCTTATCTCACTTTATTCTTATAATAATTCTATGGTATATATAGTGTATGATTGGTTTATTTTTTATTGTGACATAAAACCTGATTCAAAATAGTGCAGGAAAAATGTGAACTTGTAGGTAGTAATGGCTTCAGACTGAAATGATTCAAGACTTAAGACTCAGATTCATCTTACTTTCCCTGTGGCGGCTCCAGGTCTACAAGCTCCCACTTTTGCAGCAAATAGCTGCACCAGTCCCAGGTTTCATATCCTCATGGAACCAAGCCCAGTGATTAGAAGATTCGTGCCCTCATTTGCTCAGTCCGAGGGTTTTGTCAGTGGTGTGTGTGCTCACTTATGTTGTTCGCATGGATCCCTTCCCAGCTTCGAGTTCAGGGATATTATATCAGTAGCTCAAAATTAGCCATGGTGGGAGTATTTAGGCCATAGGAATTGGCAATTGCCACAAATTGGAGCTTTCATTATTCACAGAGTCAGTTGTTAAACATTTACCAACACACCTCTGATTGTTCCAACTTTTAATAAATTATCAGAATGATGGGCTTAAGCCATTCATAGGTTGCTTAGTGGCTGGAAATCTCACTCAAACTCACTCAAATTACGTGCCTAAAAATGAGAGAGGAATAGTGACCCAAAATACATTTAGGGCACTTTACCAAGAAAAAGGGGCAATGGATGCTAGCCCCAAACAATAGATACTGTACTCACCACAGAAGCAAAATAGCCAGCTCTGTTGTTCAGATGAAAAAGCTGAGACTTCAGTGATGCCCACGCATTTAGCGGAGGAAGTGCTAGATCTGATGCTAGAACCCAGCTCTGCAGTGTATCAGGCTCATTTTTCCTACGCACGTCATTATCTCTACCTGACCTTCCAAGGATCTGCCTAACCTAGGGACAGACAGCCAAGCCTGGGGATGACATGATAAATTTCCTCTGACATCCTTCACCAAGTGGTGCCAAACAGCATTGAGCTATCACTATAGAATGGTAGAATTTCTCTGCCTGCATTTCTCTACTGGCATTGAATTCAGATCAACTTTTTCTTGTTTTTTCCTATTTCTTTTCACAAGTTCCCTATCTCAGGTGAATTTAGAGATATGATCCCTCCAGGAGGAGATATGATTTGACAAACCTGTTGGGAAAGCAGACTCTCAGGTGAATTTGACTTCCACTGAGACTGGATTCTATCAATGAATTGAATGTTGGTATTCTTGGAAGGGCCAGCTTATTCCTGGAAAATATAATAATTCTTTGGGGAAAAATAGCATTCGATTTGCCTTTGGCTGCTGGGTTCTAAAAGCTCTTTCCTATCAAACCATTCTTGACCACAGAGTTCAGGTTGTCTACAGACATGTGAAATGTGCTGCACTCCTGCTACCAGCCATCATGTCTGCCCTGGCAGAATTGCTAGTCAATCTAGACAGACTTGGCTCACATTTGAACTAAGAATTTTTAATATTCTCTAGGTAATCACCACCATCTGATCAGAGCTTACATGAATATGAAACCAACTCAAACTTCTTTTGCTTTTATGGTGTATACTTTGCAACGAACTCTTTGACCCATTCTCTACCATTTGAGTTTTACTAGCATTTGATAATGTTGCACTTGATTGTATCGAGTATCCTCTTTTTTGATTCATGTGTGATAAATGCTGTTCCTTTCCCCAAAATTTAAAGACCTAGGGTGCTTGGACTGTATTTAATACCACTTTGTAACCTTCCCAGTCTTTGTCAAGATGGGTACTCACTAGGTATTCAATAATATTTGGTTGATTAATTACCTAAGGAATTAGGATTAATCACCTAAAGAAGTCCTTGGTTGATTAACCTAAGGAATCCAATAGAATGGAAGTCTAGGAAAAGTTTTGTGTGCTTGGAACTATCAAAGTAAAGCTTTGGACTGTGGATCGCTTCGTCGACCTGCAAGCCTTCGTTGCGTGCTGGGGCTCTGAAGACCTCTCCTGTAGGCCCGGGAGGGCAGTGACAATCAGACATGAACTTCACCCTCAAAAAATGTATGGTTCCATACCAGAGACAAAATGGACATGTGCGATAAGAAATGTAGAAATATGAAAGTGCTGTGGGGTAGTCAAGGTTAACAGCGGAACACCTCACAGTGGAAAGAGGCAGTGAAATGGGAAATTATTCCATAAAGCGTCCCTCAGAGAATGTCAGAAAGGATGTAATGCCAATGGAATAGAAAAATCTTCTTTTGGAATCCTAGTGTCATATTAGATAGACCTTCAGTATGACATGAAATTACTGATGCATGAGTATGGATTAAAATGTTAATCTTGGATATTTCTTTCTTATTTGCTCATCTGAGATTTTGATAAATATTTCCTTGTGGTTTCATGTTTTTTCGTGTTTGTTGGCACTGATTTTTCAGCAATGGAGCATCTTAGACTGAGTGTTCTGCTAAACTGTGGCCTCCTATGCCTGCCTCACCTGACAACCTGCAGTCTGCAATAGGATTTCACCTGTCTGCTCCACCACGCTCCTCCTCCCGCCCGCTGGTCCACCCAGATCCCCTCTGATTAGCTGCCCATGTCACACTTTCAACTCTCAGGTTGTGGAGCTGCTTTACTCCCAAAATGCAGAGCACAAAATAGTTCAATATATATCAAATGTTTGGGGGTGAGGATTAATGAGGTAGAATATAAATAATACCCATATCAGTCATGCCTCAGGGTCTGTTAAATGACTGAATGATCTGATTCCAGACTTGATGCTGGTGTTCTGTTCTGATGGCGTGTGTGTGTGTGTGTGTGTATGTGCAATGTATGTGCACAAATCTTAGAAACATTATTTTTCTCTCTCCAAAAGTGATTATTTTTTCTCAGAAAATTTACTCTGGAAGTCAAATTCAGTGGCTTCCTATTTTATTTTATCTTTAAAAATATTTTAAGCAATGAAACAGCGTAATCAAAAGCTTAGGCAAAAGCTCCGTATGCAGCACTGATGCAGGTGGAAAGACTGGGGCATCGTCCACTCTGATTCCTTCAAGTCCTCTGACCAGAGCTACTTCCACTAACTCCTACTGGTTCTTGAAAGGAGATTAATCACACTGTTATCTCAGGGACCTCTTAGAGTTTTGTTTGAGTGGAAAAGAAAAAGATAAATGAGCCTTTTCTTAAAAAACTAGGTGGCATGCTTGGTGCTCTTGGGGATGCAACTCTTTGGGGAATAGAAAATGGGCTCAGTCCATTGTTTGATTTATTTACAAAAATTTTGGACTTCTCTATAAGTGTCTGCATGCAATTTGTTTCTTCTGGTGTGGCAGAAGATTCCACAGGAACCTGGCCCTTACATTTGCATGAACGTCTAAGACAGACACGCTGGCTGTTTTCATGACGCCCTCGTGGGATGTGCCTCCCTCCTTCCTCTCATTCTTCAGCCCGCCCTCTGCTGCAGGGGAAGGCACTCTGGGTCAGCCCCAGAGAGTGTCCCTGCTGATGCACTGGCTTTCTCTGATCTTTAGCCAAGCCAGGGGACTTCTCCCTCGCCGCTAAGCTGCTGGAAGCTCAGATGGGCCGGACTTTACACAATGGCTTCATTTTTGAAACACAGAATCCACCTAGGCACTTGGGGGACGCAGGAGCAGCATCTCTCTGGGCTGACTCGGTGTCTCTGGGGAGATGGTGATCAAGTCAGGCCTCAGGGAGCAGGGACCGGGTGCAAGGTAGCTCTCCAGATCTCAGCAGAAGGGTTTTGAGGATCTTTCTTGGGGTTCTGGGCTGTGCCACCCACTAGGTCCGCGCTTCTCCTGGCCTCTCCCCATCTCTCCCTGGCTTCCTTTCTTCCGCTTCTATATACAGGTCCTTGCTTACCTTCCTTCCTTCTCTTGCTCCTCATCTCTGCTTCCGTGTAACTCTGTCGCACTCATGGCTCTTCAAGGCACAGTCTCCGCTTGCAATGTTGGATCTTCAGCCCCACTTTCTAGAAGTAAAGTTTTATTTAAAAACAGAGGAACTTATTCCTCAAAGAAACCCTCAATGAAACAAAGGAAAAAAAATCCTTTTGCAAACCAAACATTAATCTGTTTGTGGAGTTAATAATTTGGCTCCAAATAGGATACATGCACAATCTAAAGAGGTGTTGGAAGGTTCTGGAAGATAGCAATGAGAGTGTGGAGTGTCTGGACAGTTAGGATGCAGAAGAGATGGCTGAGATGTGGGAGGTCTGGAGTAGGGGAGTGAGGGACTGGCTGGAGAGTCAGGAGACCTGGGTTCTAAAATTGACTACTCTGGGCTTTGTAAACCACAAAGATGGCGCTAGGGCTTCTGTAAGAATGCCGTGCAGAGAATGAAAGGTGGTCTCCTACTCTCTCCCATCTTTCCCATCCCCTATTCCCTTCTATAATGATGGACAATCTGGCCTATCGCATTGTGAGAGCAGCTCTGACATCCCCACTCTACCAAATTAAAAAGATTTTCCACCTGGTTACCCACTGGGTGCCAAGTGCCAATCACTTGAGAAGTCCCAGGCTAGGCAGACAGAGGCTGATTCATGGCTCTTAAGAGTGTCCACCCACACAGACAAGATTTTTCTTTAGGGGAATTTATTGGAAAGAAACACACACACACACTCCATGGATTGTAGCTATTTCACCGGTCTGAACTTTGGTCTTTCTTTTTCCATTGGGGTGAGAGTCCAATCCAAGAGGTAAAGGATCTAGACATGACCGTTCTTGATCTCTCAGCCCCTGGGTTTTGGTGGGAGCCTGGAGTTTTTCTTCATGGCCCTAGAAGAACGTTGTTAACCAAGTCTGGATCTGAGCCTTGGCTTTATTTACCTTGTGACTTACTGGACGTTGTACAAAAGGAAAAGCCACTTAGCATCCTTAAGAGATGGGGGCTGATGCTGTAAGCAGATTCCTCTGGAGGGAGTTTAAGCCTAATCACAGGAGGGAGGAAAAGAGTGTGGGGACCATAGAACGCAGAACAGAGGAATGTGTTTCATCTTTATGAGACAAAGCAGCAGCAGGCCCATGTGGGGAGGCCAGGGCGCACGGGAGACTGAGCAGGGAAGCATTCTGTGGTTTGCTGAGGCCGCCTGGCACCAGAGAGAGGCCAGCTCCCTCAGCCTGGAAAGGCGCCAAGCCAGAGGGAAGGGGTCAGCCTGAGGACCTCTGCTTTGTCCAGCCCTGAGCAGAGTCAGTCAAAAAACTTCGCTGCTGTATAGGTCCCCAGAGGTCACCGTCTCAACCCCCTGCTTTGGCAGAAACACAGAGAAGGAAAATAACATCTCTGAAGCCGTGTGCACCCATGGTGGGGCGAGAGCTGGAATCCCACGTGCTGCCTGCTACCAAAAATGGGCTTTTGCTTTAGATCCAAGAAAGACGTATCTCTGGTTTAAGAACCCAAAGGAAAAAACCAATCCCTCATGGCTAAGTCATTATTGAGTAAAGGGTAGGGGTGCAAATGACACAGAAACTCCAAAGCCACCAAACCGTGTTGTCCCCCAAGCCCCCAGTGGTGCTGTGAAGGCAACAGAGAGCTTTGCTCCTGATGCGTCTTATTAGCCTGACGGGTAAAGTTTTAAAGCAACGTGAACAGCAAAAACATTGAATAGAATCACGTTCTCAATGTTCTCTGGTTTCAAAATTGTTCTATGAACTAGTTCAGACTCAGACCAGTTTCACCAAGAAGGGGACTTTGTGGGCTTATGCAATCAACCCAACGTAAAGGAAAGAGGACCTTGAGCCTCTGAGGTGGCGGACACTCAGCTCGAGAGCCACGAAGCTTTCAAGCCACCTCCGAATGACGGCTTTATTCCGAGTGGTTTTCTCAGAGTCTCTGACTCCAAATCTCACATCTCTAGGCTTCTCCACAGAAGAGAACTTGGATTTCCTCCTGTAGCTCCAGACTGAAAAGTCGTAAGGTAAGGTTGCCCAGCTCGGGTCACTCGCTCACGTCTCTCTTTTGCTAAGCCGCTCTCAGGGCCAGCCCGCGGCAGAGGAAAGATGTTGATTTGGAAGGCCTCTAACGTTTTCTCACGTTGCCTCAGTGTTCTCATGTTTCCAGAACATTCGTACCCAAGGAAGGCTTCCTAGGTAGGCATTAGGACAGGCGTGTGGAACAGACTTTCTTTTTCACGCCATCTGTGATCAGCTGGTGGTGGCTGCCCACAGGTCCATCTTGAAGAATTCTAAGACCAGCGAGAGGCTCCGTGCAGTGACTGATTAGCAATGTCTTCCACGGGTGTGGGAGTGTAGAGCAATGGCCTGAGTGCCACATGCTAGCCATCCTTGTGCAAGGCGCTGAACCCAAACTTAGGGCCCTAGGTGCATCCGATGTGGTCTCTGCCTTCAGAGTCAAGTGGAAGAGACAGGAACTTAAGAGACTAATTACCACAAAGTGACAAGAGCCAATGCTATTGACATGAATGAGGAACGGAGCTGACACAGAAAAAAGGAAAGAACAATTTTTCTCGTGGCATAGATAAATTTTGATTATCTACACTGCTTTGGGGAGGAAAGCTAGAGAAATAATCACATTTATCTTAAAATATATTATTCTAATTTTTTCTCCAGCACATTTACATGTCTAATTATGATTTTCTCAGATGAGCATTGAAACGATATTGCATTGCCCAAGTACACAAGCCAGATACGCATTTATCTAGTAAGCGCTCTCTAAAGGTTGACAAGGTGCCCTCACCCTGTGATTGTTTTCTGTAAACGAACTATTCGGAGTTTACTGATGGCTGCTGCATATATTTCAAACTTCCATTTGAACTCATATTCTAGCAAAGTGGTTAAGGATACTGAGATCATGGCATTACAGAGTGACAAATTGCCTCTTTCTCCCCTCTACGCCTCCCTCCCATCAGAAATGAGGCGTGGGACCTTGGACAAGTCACTGGACCCCTGAGCCCAAGAATCCCCATTTGCTAACCACTCCGTTGAGGCAGCTGATGTGGATCAAGCCCTTGCAGAGTGCCTGGCGCACAGCAGCGCTCCTCGAAGGATATGGATGGCACGAATGTGCAGAGCCATCCATGTGCACAGGTGCGTGCGGGCAGGTACGTGTGGACATCTGTAGAGATGTGAAGACCACGGGCCCAGCGGCCCGGCCTCAGACTGTGTCCGGGCAGTAAATCTACTGCTCAGCCTGGGTTTGATGCTGCCCTTGCTCAAGGAAGAGACCAAGAAATCGGTTTCAGATTTTTTGCTACAACGGAGAGTCAAGAGTCCTTTCTAGCCAAATCTGCCCCTTCCTGCACTTTGGCCATGTCATGAGAACGCGTGGATTTTGGCTGCTTGGCACACGGTGGTGGAGCCCCCTTGGGGTCCCGCAGCTCGAATCCCCCCTTCCCCACGGGAGCCCAGGTGTGCGACACACACGGGCCGGGCTTGCTCCCCTGTGCTTGGTCCAGACCGCAGTGCATTTGGCCCTGCGCTTGTTTTCCCTTTAAAATTTTAAGCCCGTGAATGTTTTCAGGGGAATTTAATACACAAGCTTTTTTTTATTCATTTGCATTTAACTCCTAAAAATGTTGTTCCTAAAGAGGTGGTAGATGGCTGAGAACCACTTCTCCTTTTTCTTTTGTTTCGTCTTTGTTCATTGTCCTCCTTCTCCTTGGCCTTCACCTCCTTCTCCTTTCTTTCCCAGAAAAGTCATCACCTGTCCTTCCTTGTATTTATCAAAATATCAAAGACCAAATATCTGAATTTGCTTAGAGTTAGTATGCGTTGATCTGAACCAGAGCTTAATCACTTCTTGCAGGGCAAAACCGGAAGCATCGTGTTATTTCCATTTCCACGCTTGCTCTGCCGAGGCCATCACAGGGCACAGTTGGGACGACGCCACTTGGCACAGTGCAACGCCAGTCCTCACGATGACCCATGGGGCACTCTTCAGTGGCCTCAAACAACTCCTCCTGCTTGCACTGGGAGCAGCTGGGAAGGGAGAGGCCGAGACTGGCCTGGGGCTCCTTCCTGGGAGAGGGTGTGTGGAGAGCCGTATGGCGTTTGTCGCGCTGTGTGGCGTTTCCCCAGCGCAGACATGAGAAATTATCTGTCCTTGTCTTCTGTTCCCACTGCGTGTGGGGCAGGGGCCTGCCAGCGGTGGTCAACTGAAGTTCGGTTGCGAGAACACCATTCAGTCTGTCTCCCAGAAGATACGGAGGCACACGGGTTTAAGATTTGTGCCACAATTTTAAACCTGGGCCTTGAGTTCTTTTCACGAAGTAGTTTAATTTCCCTTGAGATGTTTTAGAGGCAAATCCCTCCTCTACTTGTTTTACTATGACGTCAGGAACGAATTCTGCACGTGGGTGGAGAACTGGCTCTGTTAGACTCATTCATCTAGAGATGGCAGCAAGATGGCGCATTGCTCTGAGGCTTGTCGTCATCATTGCTCTCAGAGCCTCAGTTTCTTTATCTGAGAAATGGGCTAATAATAGTAGCTACTTCACAGATTTTAGAAAGAGTCAATATGTAAAAAGAGCTTAGAACAGCCCTTGGGCCATGGCAAGCAGTCAGCAAGACTTAGCTTTTATTATCCACCCAAGATCATGTAATATCCCAACTATATCAACAGAGATGAGAATCCCATCTTCTGAGGGCCACTATTCCAATGTTCTTAGCTCAGTCTGCATATTATATTCACATTGGAATCAATATTTTTAAAAAGTTGCCCTGAGCAATTCTAATATGCAGCTCTCGGGCTGGAAACCACTGTTTTACATACTGTCCTCAATTATGTCAAAGGATATATATATATATATATGTATTTTGAAAATCAAGTAAGATTGGAAAACTTTGTGGATAAATGGTGATATTAACCACTTATCAAGGCCTTATTCTTTTATAAGGGGTATAAGTTGCTTTTCTCTGTTATTTTCACTATAGGGATGTGGAAAATACTTTTTTTCTATTTTCTGCCTTTCTTGAAAGCCCGTGGTGGGGGCTGTGCACAGGCACACTGAGACTCATTTCAGAAGAGCCAGAACGGCCCCCCACCCACCACCTCCCCCTCGCCCCCCGCCCCGGCGGAGGGCTGCATCTGATCACTCCAGGCATTATCATTGTAATGTACAAAATGACATTATGCCGAAAAGAAGGGCTTCATAAATTATATCTGATTTTAGAAAGTTTTCCAGCCATTGTATAAATGACAGATCTATAAAAGAAGACTGAAAATGAATTTCAAATTAAAAAAAAATAATTCCGTGTTTTTATGGCAAGCTTAACAAAAATTATTGGAACAAAATGTTTTTGAGGGGGGTGAATCAGGAGCCCGTGGAACTGGCGACTGCCTGGCGGGGAGACAGGAGAGTCAGAACCAGGGGGACTTGGGGTCGTCGGAGCTGGGAGGTGGTCACCAAGCTGGCAGGCCCTGGAGCCAGAACGCAGTCGGTCCCAGAGGTCCCAGGAGGAGCAGCTTAATTATCCACTCTGCGGAGCGCAAGCGCTGGGCTGTGCTGGGGCCATGTTCTCAGGCGCCTTGACAGGCCTCGCGGCCTGGACGCGGTTGATGGATGGAGTTTTGCCTTGAACTTCTCAACACACAGATTTCCATTTGGGGTTTGGATGTAGCAGAGCAGAATCAGATAATTTTCCTCCTCTATGTGCACCCTGAAATTTACATAAGTTCGGAGAAGCTTCTTGGGAGAAAAATTTCCCAAACTTCTCCCTCCCCTCACTGCAGTCCAGGGCCATTTAGACCTGGTCTGATGGCCTGGGGTGTCCCCAGGGAGGCCGGCTTGCAAACCAGGATGGGGACCCAGAGAGAGCGGGGAAGGAGAGAAGGAAGCGGGGTTTCGCCCCAGCCTGAGGACGGCAGAGAGGAGGCTGACATTAAAAACATAGCTAGCCGGACACCTTTGAGGTCCTGTACCCTCAGGGGGCTGGCAGGTCTGGAATGGTGAGGGACTTCTTTCTCGAAGACCCGAGGCCTCTTGGTTGCTAATGCAAATCAATTACACCCACAACAAGCTCAGGGGAGTGGTGTGTAGGGAGCGGTCGCTCAGCTTCCGGCCCCATCTGTGACTCAACACCGTGGTTGAGGTGACCAAGTCAAGCAGGCAGGTTGCTGTCAGTGGGGGATGGGCTCAGTGGTTGTGGGGTTCAGTGTGGATGGGCTCAAGGAAGCTGTCATCCCTCTCACCAGGCAGCCTGGGGTAGGATTCACAGGCGCGTGGGAATGTCCCTAGGGATATGGGAATAGGTGGTAGTAAAATAAACTGGAATTCCTGCTAATGGGTGAGGAGCAGACAAGAGACAAGGACAGACCAGAAATTCTGCCACTGGGGACTTACAAAATAGGGAACCCCATTGTTTTCCATGAACTGGTTAAGTTTGGATGCCATCTACCCAGTGCCCTTCTCCAACCCATTCCATCCCTTCTTTCATTCAACAAACATTGAAACCAATTCTGTGATAGGAACAGAAAAAAACAGAGAAAAACATAGGTGAGTTTCCTCATCTCCTGGGGAGAAAGGCCCCCATGTTCTGGCAGAACCACTGGGAAGACACTCAGGGGCTACTGCACTCTCCACTCTCACACCCTGTCTCTGATGGTTCTTCCAATTCTCCACACCTGCACCCCACACCTGCATCCCACACCTGCACCTCACACCTGCACCCCACACCTACATCCCACACCTGCACCCCACACCTGCATCCCACACCTGCACCCCACACCTGCACCCCACACCTGCATCCCACACCTGCACCCCACACCTGCATCCCACACCTGCATCCCACACCTGCACCCCACATCTGCACCTCACACCTGCATCCCACACCTGCACCCCACACCTGCATCCCACACCTGCATCCTACACCTGCATCTCACACCTGCACCCCTCACCTGCACCCCACACCAGTGTAAGGCTTGGATCGTCACACCAACCCCTCCCTGAGTGGCTTTCAGTTTCTTTAAGCCAATTGTCTGCACACCTGATGGTTATCCTTTGCCCACAGGCATCTTCCGTAAACATATTCCTGAAGATGAAAATGTCTTTAAAGAGGTTCTATGAAAAGAAGGCTATGAAGCCAAATCCATTTAGGAAATGCTGCATGTTTTATTCACATCTTAGAGTCTTAAACACTGGCAAGTACAAGACCCCTAGGTGTTCTGGGGTGCTGAGATCCATTTAACTGTGTAGCCAAGGACTCCCCAAGCTCGGACAGCCACAGGCAACTTGTCCTCAATACCTGTTAACATTGTTGCTTCCTCCTTTTTTTCCATCACAATCCCCAGCTTCTTTTCCTGCTTTTTCTCTGCAGAACTTGGCACTTTCTGAAATTCAGTTTTCTGCCTGTACGTATTTATTGAATATTCCATTTTTCTGTCCTCCCCTCACTCCCATTAGAGATCAAGCTTTATGAAGTTGAGGACACACGCACACACACGCGTGCACACACATGGACCCAGAGCAGTGCCTGCAACATGGTGGATCCTCTCTCCTGCATATTTTTGTGATAATTAAAGCCAGCATGCTTTGTTCTGCCTGTGTTAAACAGCCCCAGGACCAAGCAAAAATGACTCACCTGCTAGCTCCAGGAAATACCTGCTCCTATGGATTAACTCACATTTCAGGACTCACAGCTTGCCATCAAAATTTGTTTCAAGACCCTTGTCTCACTTTATTCACCAATTCAAAACTATTTGTTATAAACTCTGTCCTGTTTCAATTGCTTTCCAACTTTCTAAGTCCAACCTTGAAATCACTCAGTCCTATCCCTAAAGCCCCATAAATACCTTCTCTGATTGCACATAAATTGAGATTCTATCAAGGTGGTGTTGCTGTTACTGCAGTCAGTCTGATAAACTTAGTGTGCTCAGCCAACAGGTTTTCTGATGGTCCCGTGCAAGGCCAGTGATTGACAATTCAATTAATGTAGTATGAATGAATCCTGTTAACTGCTAATCTAAAGAACCAGCTTTGGTAAGCAGGGTTTTACAGGCCAGGGACAAGTTTCTCAGCCTGGAATTCAAGGTCTTTTCTGGTCATATTTCTTGCCATTTGCTGGGTCTTGGCTACTTCAGACGCTTTTCTACCTCGGCTTGCACGGGTCTGCCTTCCCGATGGCTAAGGCTGCCTACACTCCGCTTCTTGGGTTAAGTCCCACTTCTCCAAGATACTTTTTCTGTCACCTGCTCTCAGGGATGGCTCACCTGCTCACTGATCTGTCTTCCGGATCTCTCATAATATTATGGACTGTATTTCGGGCATGCCAATCTCTGGAAATGGTCCCTGGGTCCATGTGACCTATGCTGTATGACTAACTTATGTGACAGCAGGACCTTCCTTCTTCTTCATCACACAGGAATTAGAATCCCCCCTCTGCTGTCCTCAAAGAGTTTGTATTATAATTTAAAGTCTGCTGAAGCTGCCTTTTAATAAATAACTATTATACACACTTGGTGGCTCAAAACAGCAGACATGGATTATATCACTGTTTTGGAGGCCAGAGGTCCAAGATCAAGGTACTGGCAGGGCCACCCTCCCTCCGAAGGTTCTTGGGGAGAATCCTGCTCTGCCCCTTTCAGCTTCTGGTGGCCCCAGGCACCCTGTGGCTTGTGGCTGCCTCACTCCAGTTCCCACTTTGATCTTTATACGGCCTTCTCTTCTCCCGTGTCCCTCCTCCGTGTATCTCTTACAAGGACTCCTGTCATTGGACCATCTGGAAAGTCCTTGAGATCTTTAACTTAATCACATCTGCAAAGACCCTTTTATTCCAGATAAGGTCACATTTACAGATTCTGGGCACAAGGGCATAAACAGATCTTTTGGCAGTGGGGCCACCGCTGACCTCACTATAGGGCTGTTAGAATTAGATGTAGTAACTCATGAAACAATCGCTTTAGAAAGAAAGAAAGAACGTGCATCACAGAGGTAAGGGGCATCATATTCCCTGGGCAAAGATACTGGACCTCTTTTGTAGAATTTTCTTCTTTACAGTGAAGCCTTTGGAAGTGTTTCTCTCACTTTGGATTGCCGCCGCTAGAATTCGCTTCTCATTTAGAGCTTGCAACACCTTCAGAGCAAAGTCCCCAAGGCCTCCTTAGACCAGGAAGACCCTATCTGGGCAACCTCTTCCCTCACCGCGCCACACCTGCCAAGCCAGCTGTGACCACTCCATGCCGTAAGCACACTTGTGCCTCCCATCTCCCGGCTTTTCCCAAGCCTTTCCTTGCCCTGCTCCACTGCCAGGGCTCCAAACATAACCATCTGCTGATGTTCTCCTCATCCTCCAATCTCCGCTTCCTAATGCCACTGTGACATTTGGTTGTCTTCTCTACAGTGTTGGTTATACTTTCCTACCTGTCTGTGTGTCTCCAACTATACCTGTTCTAGTCTGCTAGGTTTGCCATAACAAATGCCACAGGCGAGGTTCTTATACACCAGGAGTCTATTTCCCCAAAGCTCTGGAGGCTGGAAGGCCAAGATCCGAGTGTCGGCAGGGCTGGTGTCATTCCAAGGCTCTCTCCTTGACTCGAGGATGGCTGTCTTCTCTGTGTCCTTCCACGATCTTCCCTCTGCACGTGTCCGCATCCTTGTCTCCTCTTACTGTAAGGACACCAGTTATATTGGAGTAAGACCCATCCATATGACCTCTGTTTACCTTAATTATCTCTTTAAAAACCCCATCTCCAAATACAATGTGGGACCGGGGCAAGGACTTCCACAAATGAATTTAGCGGGGACACAGCTCAGTCCATAACAATAGCCTGGCTCTTTGCACTGATGTCAGTTTCCCCAGCATACTGGGGGGCAATGAGACAGATCTCCTCTTTTCCTTCTCCTCTGTTCCCATCTTGTTTGTTCTCCTCTCCTTGGTCACCTCTTCCATCTCCTCTTCTCCCTCCTTCTTCCCTTTCCTTTCTACCTCTTTCTTCTCATTCCCTTCCCCCTTCATCTACTTGACTTGCTTCTTTTTAATAATGAGTACCACTTTCCACCTGCTATACACAATTATATTATCTCATTTAATCCAAACAACAATTTATGAGAGCCAGGGGCCTGATCACCATTTTCCACGCGTACGCGAGTCCACAAAGCCTTGCAGTGTTTTAGTCCGGTGGCGAGTCCAAAATTCAAATCCCAACTTGCTGGGTGCCAGAGCTGCTATCTTCACTAACTACAGCCTCTGAGGATCCCCCACGGCCCTGATCGAATGCCTAGCACAGAGTGGGTATTATGCAAACGTGTGTCAATGAATGAACAGATGTTGAATCATCAGGGCCATTTAAAACATTTTTAAAATAGCAGAGGAGGGTAAGAAAATCAGATCGTTTGAGCCCAAGCTATTTGTGTATCTGACAATTGCAGCAAAAGCATCTAAACAGCACGTTTGTCAGTGGTCTGTGGGTTAATTAGTAGGTGCACGCTTGCTTCTGTGGAAATAAGACCTCATTATCCTGTCTTTTTTATTTCAAGTCTGACATTTATGAAAGGTGAACAGATATCTTATCTGTAAGCGCAGCCAGCCACGGCAGGGCTCCTGCCTTGACAAAAATACTTCTCCTAGTGTTTGTTTTCCTGGGAGTCTACACTCGTGGGTTTTTTGGCAAGACGCTTTGAAAACATGCAACTCGGGGTTGCAGATGGAAGGCAGCGATCTGGCAGCCCCATCAAAGCCGCAGAGGGAACGGGGAGGATCTCTCGTGGTGGTGACCTTTCTGATTCTGTCCCACGAGGCTGCTTTCTCTCTCTGAGACCCTTGACCGGGCAAGGGGCGGATGCTGCTGGGAATGCTGGTGGTCACCCTCTGTGCGCACGCCTGAATTTAGGAAGGGATCGAGTTCGGAGACCGCTAGGGCTGGGATAGGGGACAGATCAGACTGCGGGGCCACTCCCAGCCTGCTGTCTGGCTGGGACGCACCAGTCCTTTCTCAGAAGAGCCTTCGGCTACTTTTCTCCCCAGATTGGAACTTCTTTCTTTCTTCTTTTTTTTTTATGAGCCTCTAGGTCTGCAGTCTCCAAACCTGGGGCAGCGGCCCGTACGGGTCTGTGGCCTGTTCAGAACCGGTTGCCCAGCTGCCCATCGCCACTGCCCGAGCTCCACCTCCGGGTGCCTGCTCCATCTGCAGAAAAACTGTCTTCCATGAAACCAGTCCCTGGTGCCAAAAAAGCTGGGGGCGCTGGTCTAGGCAATACTCTCCAAGGCGTAACTTTTAGTAGTTAATGATGATGGTAAAAATAGCCCACATTTACTGAGTGTGTATTCCAGGCCCAGCACTTTTCTGAAGGCCACGGATCCCCACGGCAGTGCCATGGGGTATCAACAGCTACAACTACACCGAAGATGAAGCGATTGCTGGCTCTTGATGTGGTGATACTTTCTCATGTGACTACAGATGTCCCTGAACTGTATAACTTAAATGGGGCAGCTTTCGCACGTAAATCCTACCTCAATAGAGTCATGTATGTGGTGCTTGTTGCGTGGCTGAGCGTGGTTCTATCTGCTCCATGCGCAGCGGCCCAGCGGATCCTGCGACAGCCCTGTGAGCTCGTGTCACCCCCACTTGAGGTTAGCATTGCCCCAGTTCTACCCATCTCTCAACACCTAAGTAGATAACAACCCCCCAGTCAGCAATAGCTTATATTTACACAGTGCCTTGCAGTTTTCCCAGAGCTTCTGGAACCTTCCTTGTAAATTTTTCTGTTTTTTCAGAAATTCTAGAGTAATGATAACCTGTAACTACTTGCTCATCTCGCAACGAGTCACGTGCCATTTTTGGCATCGTACTCTTACTTTGAAAGGTTTTGTAAAATCTGCTGTTTCTGTTAAACTTCTTGCATATTTAGCTTTTCCTATCACACAGACTATAACTACACTTAAAGCAGAGGTTTTGAAAAGTAAAAAGCAAGAAAGGATGAACTTGAGACTAACTGCAAGAGGATGAAATTTGAAGTTTAGGTTTGAATAAGTTATTTAACCTCACCGAACTTTATTATCTCACCTGTGTAATGGGGTAATAGAACTTGCCATTCCTCTATTATGGGTGCCTCATATATTGACAGGACTATTATGGTCTTGTAAAGTGTGTCCCAACTCTGGAAGTGAGGTGTGTGGGATCACATCTTAGTGGTACCACTGAACTAACTGTGTGACTTAGGGATGCCTCTGTTTTCTCATCTGTAAAAAGGGTTTATTAAAAGTACTGCTCACAGGTTGATGTGAGGATTAAATGTGTTGATACATGTAAAATCCTTCCCATAGTGCCTGGAGCATGGCAAGTACTATTAGGTGTGTTACTGACCATTAATATTATTATTATCATAATTACTCAATCTAGTCTAAATATACGCTTTGTAAAGTGGGCAGGAATTGATGCCCTCACTCTGCTGATGCGGAAACCAGTACGTAGTGGGTTACGAGGCGGATCCAACATCAACTCAGTTAGCAGGTAACAGCGTTTGCCTCATATGCTGTTGTGGGGATGAGCGAAGGCAGGTGAAAACGCGTGGCCAGGTGTGCAGTGCTCCGCAGCGTGGGGGCGTCGTGGGGTGCTGTGGCTTCCCGGTGCTCAGCGAAGGGCTGGTGACAAAATAGAGCCAGTGATTCTCCACCTGCCAGTGATTCTCCACCCGGCCAGGCCACGTGCTGAGGCTTTGCATAATGTTATCTCCTTTAATTCTTGTTGGGATTCTGGGAGTTAAAATTCTCTTCCTAGTTTACAGATGAAGAAACCAAAGTTCAGAGCAGTGAAGAGCATTTGCCTCAGTCACTCTGCTAATGAATGACAGAGCTGAGGTTCAAACACGGGCCTCTAGCTCTGGAGCCCAGGCCACGTTCCTTGGATTCGACTGCGAGGCAGGGAGGTCAGGAGAGGACTTGGGCATGGCAGGGCTGGTTCCCAGGTCTCCGTTAGGCACTTGGGTTCGGCTCTCCAGGGTTTATAGTTCAGTCCACTTTCCCTTCAGGGCGATCTGGAGGGTCGCAAACTCAGGAGTGGGTCGCCCAAACCAGAAACCCATGGGTGGCTTCAAAATGCCCCGGGGAACCCTAGCGAACAAAGTCCCAACGTCCTGTGAGTGAACTGGGTTTTGACACTGAGCTGCTCTGAGCATCTTCAGCAGGAGAATGTCCCTAAACATGCACCCTCGTCCCCTTTCTGCTCCCGCTGCACAGCCTGGGCGTCGCCCTTGCCCTATAGCCCCGTCCTGCCTCCACTGCCGCCTCCCTGCTCTCTCTGGGCCTTCAGCCCAACCGGCTCCTGTACCCCATACACTGCCCTCCCATTTTTTTGCCCGAAAAGTCCTGGCCAAAGCAACTTAAAGGAATGGTTCATTCAAGGGCTGGGGCAGAGAAAATCCAAGATGAGCCTGGAGTATCTTTCGGTGCAAGAAAGCAGGAAACTTCCCAAAATATGATAGAAATGCATCAGACGACACAGGAGCCAGCATGGAGAGGCCCTCTGTAGGCAGAGCCAGAACAATTTGAGTCACAAAATGAATCATGATAGCACCAGATCATAACCCACACAATAAACATCCACGTGCCCATATGATGTAAATAAATGATGGACTACGTTGAATTGCCCTTCCTGCCTTTGCATCCTTTGTATGTGCTGTGTCCCCGAATGTCCTCGCTGAAGCCAGCGAGCTTCTGTGTTTCTTTTAAGACCAAAGAGAAGGATTTCCTGCTCTGTGAACTCTTCCTCAACTTTTTGAGCATAGCTAGTCTCGGCTCCCTGTCCCCTGTCCCCTGCGTTGCATGCCTTCCTACTCTGGCCCTCCCACGCTGCATTGCAACGTGTGTTGGTAAGTCCGTGTTCCCCTAAAACCTGTGACTGTCTGGAAAGCAAGTGCCATGTCTCGGTCATCTGAGCATCCTGTGCCTGTGGCACAGGGCCTGAAGCACAGATACCCTTGAGAACTTGGACTTGTCCTTCTCAGTCACTGGCTCCGTCATCCATCTACGTGCTGCCACCGGAACCTGGGAGGCGACCTTCCCTCTTTCCTTGCCTGTTCCCCACGGTCCGATCAGTTTCTGGGCCAGTTCTGCGTGCTCTCCTCCAAGAGAGCTCCCGGTCCAGGCTTTCTGTGCCATCTGCCACACACCCGTGCCCAAGCCACCATCAGCTTTCCCTGAAAACACCTTCTTACCAGGTCTCTGCACCCCACGCCAACCTGTTTTCCTCGGAGCACAGCCAGAATGTTGTGTTCCTAAGTAGAGCTTTTGCTGTGATGCCTCTGCTTCAACTCCTGCAAGGCTTCCCAGCGCCCCTCTGTGCCACTCCGAGAAGACACAAATCCCTCCGTGGGGTTTGCGAGGTGTCCCCCACTCTGCTCTGCGTCTCATCTCTTTGTTTCCTCTGCTTCTTCCAGTTCCTCCCGCCCCCAGGCCCTAGTAGGAACAGGGGTCTCTGCTTGTGGCCTCGGCCTGCCTCCCCTCCACCATGTCCTCCGTCTGCTCATCTGTCTGGTTTCCACGAATGCCGCTTCTCTCGGCGGATTGCCTCTGACACCTGGGACTGGCTCAGGTCCCTGGCTGGAAGCATCCGAGGTTTATTTTTCTTTCATCACATTTGCAGTCAGGGTGACCAACACACCATCTTGGCTTGCCGGGATGCAGGACATCCGCGCTAAAACCGGGTAAGTCCCCATCACACTGAGACAGGTTAGTCCCTCTGCTTGTGATGATCGTGGAGCTCCTGCTCACAAAGTTAAGCTCCAGGAGGGCCAGAGTGCTTCTCTCATCTGTGTTCCGGGCCCAGCACAGTGCTTGGCATGTAGTGGACGCCCGGTAAATATTTGCTGAACGAATGGCTGGAGAGATGGATGGATGAATATTAAAGGTTCCTTCCCGCTCTTTGGTCTGGAATTCAATGAAGGCAAAACCAAGGAAAGGAATAATAGTGAGCATAATCTTTTCAAATATCCTGGGGCAACTGGAGGGCGAATTCTGCTTGTGGGAAGGACAGAAACGAGAACAAAGGGTGGTTTCTGAGCAGGAGGCCTAGCCTCAGACAGGAGGAAAGAGGCCAGTAACTGGCTTCGGTGAAACAAGGCCCACGCGACACTGTACTGAGCACTGTGCGTGCATTCGTTCCTTGGAGTCACCCTAGCAGGTAGGTGCTGTTTGTCATGAGTGGGGCATTGGAGAGTAGGCAGCAAGTTCATTGTCACACTACTCTCGGGGGTTAGAGACAGGGCAGCCCCATCTCTGGAGGCCGCTCTGATTGATAGGCCTCTTTGTGCCTCTTAGATCCCCTGTGCTTCCCAGTCTCTCGGTGCCAGTGGGGAAAGAGGAAATTGCTGGAAAGAAGGGACTCACACAGAGAGGAAGAGGGTCCAAAGCTGGAGAAGGAAGCAGAGACCCTCAGAAGGTATCTGCAGCTCCAGGGGAGAGTGTGAGGAGCAGAGAACTCACAAGAAAAACAGTATTAGGAGGTCATGGCTAAATGATCATTTCCTAGGATTCCAACTTGGAAATTGTCTTTCTCCATAGAGAAAGAGAATTGAGGTATTGATTGCATTTATTTCCTCATGACACAAAAGGTAAATTAATCCTTTTAGAGCAGAAAACATGTTTTTATTACATTCTGAGTAATTTCCCTTGAAAAAGCAAAACATTTTTTAGAGCCACTGGCAGTAAAACTAGATTTCCCCCCCACATCTTAGATGAGAATGTGTGTCATTACTCATGCATAATCTGATTCCAAATGATTCCTTGTTTACAGTTTGTTTTTTGTATTTCCTTATGTAAGCAAGAATTAATACACTCAGACATGAAAGAAATAAGTTAAATTATTTTTACTGCTTCTCTTTAGGACGTACAATATGTCTTCTTTAACTCTCAATGACATGCAAAACAGTCAGAGAAAAACGCAAATAAATGCCTGTGGAAACAAAGACAAGTGCCCGAGGAGAGGATGTGTGCTTTGGGGCCTGCCTTGCATGCCTTCTTTCCTGGCGTCTGCTGGGTGCCAGGGACCTGAACTACTGTCGCCCACACCCTTTGGATGCCCGCCCCGCCTGCCTTGCGGTCTCACAGGGCCTCTGAGCTGAGCTGAAGGCAGGGTGAACACCCAGGGGACATTCTGCACTTCAGGGTGTTCCTGGTGGGGACCCAACCTACGCTCATTTCCAACCTAGAGAGACGCCAGCAAACTTTGTTGTGTGCAAATGATCTGAAGATTGTATTTGTGTGCTAATTTGTCCACTGGTGTATCAGAAAATCTCAAGTCCCAGGTAAGGACTTTAAAAAGCCTCAGTTATTCCCATATCTTGGCTATTGTGAATGATGCTGCAGTGAACATTGAGGTGCTAATATCTTTTTGAGATCCTGACTGCAGTTCTGTGGGTAAATACCCAGAATTGGAATCACTGAATCATATGATATTTCCATTTTTTAATTTTTTGAGGAACCTCCATACTGTTTTTACTAGTGGCTATACCATTTGCACTCTCGATAGTGAACAAGGGTTCTGATTTCTCCAAATCCTCACCATCACTTGTTGTCTTTTGTTTTTTGGATCGTAGCCATCGTAACAGATGTGAGGTGATACCCATTGTGATCTTGATCTGTACTTCCCTGGTAATTAGTGATGTTGAACATCCTTTCACATACCTGCTGGTCATGTGTATGTATTCTTTGGAGATATGTCTATTCAAGTCATTAGCCCATTTTTAAATATGTTATTAGTTTTTTGCTATGGAGTTGTAGGAGCTCCTTATGTATTTTGAAAATTAACTCCTTATCAGATATATGTTTTACAAATATTTTCGCTCTGTTGATTGTTTCTTTTACTGTGCAGAAACTTCTTAGTTTGATCTGGTCTCACTTGTCTATTTTTGCTTTCGTTGTCTGTGCGTTTGGTGTCATATCTATAAAATCATCTCTATACCCAATGTCATAAGTTTTCTCCTGTGTTTTCTCCCAGGCATTTTACAGTTTCAGGTCTTACACATAAATTTCCATCAAGGGATGAATGGATAAAGAAAATGTGGGGTGCATACACACACATGCACACACACATATACACACAATGGGATATTATTCAGCCTTAAAAAGAAAAAAAATCCCGCCATATGTGACAACATGGATAAATTTTGAGTATATTATGCTAAGTGACAGAAGGACAAATACTGCATGATTCCACCTGTAAAGGTGTCTAAAACAGTCACACTCATAGACTCATTGAACGCTGGTTACCAGGGGCTGGGGGAGAGCGGGAAATGGGAAATGGCTAATGAAGAAGCCTAAGGTGTCAATTGTGTGCGATGAGCAAGTGCTGCAGACGTGCTGTACAACACTGTGCCTGTAGTCAGCGATATCGTATCGCACACTTAAAAATGTGTTAAGAGGATAGATCTCCTATCAAATGTTTTTACCAAAATAAAATTCAATAAAAAAAAAGCCTTGGTCAACACAAATGATGTCTTAGGGCCTGAATTAGAATGAGACGAACAGGGGCTTTTGCCTACGTGTGAGAAGGTGCCCATTCTCAGGGGCCGCCTGTATCTGTGTGACGCTGAGACCAGTGGCTTCTTAAATGGTGTACCCCAGGCACTTCTTCTGCCTCACTTTACTTTCAGCCCAAAGATGCCTGTATGTATGTGACTTTAAATTCATTTTTATACTTCCTTTCCTGGAACTTTTCTCCTGGTGATCTGAGTAACTTGCATTTCGGTAAACAACTCTGTCTATGCAACATCTGTGTAAAATGTGCTTCTGCCTCTTTAATTCTTGTGTCACACATTGCTCTTTTGTAGCCTTTATTATAAGAAAAACACGGAAGCCTCCCCCGATTTAATGCAGAGATGAAATAGATAGCATATTTTTGATAGGGATTATCAACTGTGGCAGTAACAGGGCTGTAAAGTTTGACCTTATGAATCCGGAATACGACGGCCGCTGGGGACTGGAGGCCCAGACCATCCCTGGCGCTATCTCGTCATCCCTTCACCCCCTGAACACTCTTTGAAGACAAAAACTGGCTTTATTTTCTCTCCAACTCAAATAAAGTTTATTCCTTGTCATCTGTTGCAGGTCTTAGGCTCAGAGGACAGTTGGACCTTGCACAGCTAGACACCACAGTGAAACTGACATGAAACATGTAGCAACTTACTGAATCCTTACTGGGTGTCAGTGGGCTCCAAGCCACGGCTCTACCCCCTTATTCCCGTACCAACCTTGGAACCAGGTGAAGGGGCCCTGCTTTGGGTCCTGCTGGTGCACGCTTCTGTGTGTGTGTGTGTGTGTGTGTGTGTGCGTGCACATATATGCTCCGTGAGCTCTGCCCTGGCTCATTGCTGACTATGGCTCTCTTCACAGTGCGAAGACTCTTGGGCTAAGCTCATGTGTTCACCTGGAACTCCCATCTCCTCTTCTAGACCACATTGGGGTGCCCAGGACCTTGGAAGCTTCTGTCTATGGCTGTAAACGCCTTTTTCCTGGGTCTGTCCTCTCAAAGGAGGGTGGTGCTATCAGCGAGTGCCCCTAGGTCTAAGAGGGGGTTGTTGACTGAGTTGGTGTGGGTGTTGGGGTGGGGGATCTCTGGAGCAAGAATAGGGAGATAGCACACCTGAGGGCCCTCTGTGTGCTCTTTCTTCAGCCCTGCAAATGCTAGGAATGCACACACTCACCACAACCATGCAAGATTTACTTATTATTATCTCCATTTTATAAAAGAAGAAACTGAGACCCAGAAAAGTCAAGTGACATCTCCAAATGCACACATCAACTGGGTGGTGGGTCCCAGATTTTAACTCAGGCTTCTGGTGTCAGAGCCCCATGCTGTATCCACTGCCCCGACAAGCTACAATCCCCTCCTGAGATCACCACCACCTCGTGATGCAAGATCACAGTGTGACGAGGAGATTGTGACAGTTACCCCAGAGGCGGCAGCAGCGGCTCTGAGAGCTTCCCGGGACCAGGCTTTGAGCTGGGTGTTCTGACCCAGGTGTTAGCCAGGGGCCTCAGAGAAACAGAGCCAACAGATACATAAGGTTTACTATAAGGTGTTGGTCATGTGATTATGAAGGCTGAGGAGTCCGCAATCTGTCATCTGCATTCTAGAGACCCAGGAAAGCCCGTGGTGATGCTGGAAGGCCTGAGAGCCAGAGGCCCGCTGGTATAGATGGTGTAGATTCCAGTCCGGGTCTGAAGGCCTAAGTACCAGGAGTCCTGAGGACAGGAGATCAGTGTTCCAGCCAGCAGTCAGGCTGGGTTACTTGCTTCCTCGCCTTTGTGTTTGATTTGAGATCTTAATGGATTGGAGGATGCCCACCCACTTTGGGGAGGGCCATCTGCTTTACTCAGTCCACCAATTCAAGCGCTAATATCTCCTTCCAGAATCGCCATCATACTCACAACCAGAAATTTGCTTAACCAGCTCTCTTGGCATCCTGCGCCCCAGTCAGGATGACATAAAATTAATCGTCACAACCGATCAGATCAACCTAGCCTTGAGGACAGTCGCAGTCCTGCACGTGTCCTTATGGGTCAGGTGTTACTCACTTAGCCACTTGATTGTGGGTTGAGCCTGGGGGCTAGGGGGACGAGTCAATGGCTGAAAAGCCAAGAGGACACTAGGGACATAATGACATCACCAAGTCTGGGACTTTGAGTCAATATTAAACAATGAGATGAGCTAAGAACATTTGCCTTAGACCTGTGCTACCCAATATGGTACCCACTAGACTTATGTGAGTATTTAAGTTTAAATCAACTAGAATTAAATAAAATTAAAATTCAGCTGTCCAGTCATACCAGCCACATTTCAGCTGCTCGACAGCCACTTGTGGCTGGCAGCTACCACATGGGACAGCAAAGGGCATTTCTATCATTGCAAAATGTTCTATTGGACAGCAGTGCCCTGGACGGTCCTTGAATGACCACTGCTACTATTATTAATATTGACAGGACACGTTTCCAACCTTTTTGCCTTATTTCCAAGTGTCAGATAATTTTGGAGATTAGGGAAATCTTTTATTAAACAAGTTAAATTGTGCTCTTGATTTTTAAGGCCTTCAATATGCCAATGTGCATTTTGACTTTCCAAGAGGAGCTAGAGAAGTCAATGTTTTCCAATTTATTTGGGTTATATTATCTTTTTTTCCCCAGATACGTTGGGTCTGATGTTCCATCTATGAGATGTTCCAACCAACCAGAAAATGTTTATTTAGAGGATGAATATGAAACCAAACTTCTTGGGACTCTTGTTCTTGGGAAAGCCAGTGGCCAGGTGAAAACTCAGGTTACCTAGAGACCTATGTGCTGGAGAAACCCCAGGTGGAGGTGCTGAACTGCCACATCACTGGTGGTCACTTCTGCCAAAGCAGCAGACACACGGGAAGCTGCCTTGGTCCCTTCAGACAGACCATCCGTTTATTAAATATCTCTGTGTGACAACAGTTGATACCCAGAGGAATTGCCCAGCAACCATGCTGCCCAAATTTCAGACCTAAAGAACCCAGGAGATGTAATAAAATGGTGTTGCTTTAAGTCATTAAGTTTTGAGTAGTTTCTTACATAGCAATAGTAACCAGAACAGGATTTTTCTACACCAAGAAATTAACAGAGTTAACAAATCAGTCACTTATCCCTAGCTTAATGTTTCTTTTTAGTTCTCAACAAAAAAAAAAAAAGAAGAAGAAGAAAACAAAACAAAAGATATCAGACATCGATTGTTATGAAGAAGGGGCTGGACAAAGGTGTTCAAGAGCAAAGCAATCTGGAAGCCAAATCCTGGCTGCATTAGTTACCCATTGCTGCATATTAAATGATCTCAGAACTTATTGGCTTAAGGGAAAGGAATAATCTTATTGTTTCTGTAGGTCAAGAATCTGGGTGAGCTTAGCTGGTCTTTTGGCTAAAGCTGCAATCAAGGTGTCTGCTGAGGCTATAGTCATCTCAAGCTTCAACTGGGGAAGCATCCACTTCTAAGCTCACTCATGTGGTTGTTGGCAGGATTCAGTTCCTTGTGGGTGGCTGGACTGAGACCTCAGTTCCCCCACAGCTGTTGGCTGGAGGCCCCTTGGTTCCCAGCCATGTGAGCCTCTCTATGAGGCAGCTCACAGCATGACAACTGGCTCCAACCAGCAACTGAGAGGCCCAGGGAAGGTGAAGAAGACAGAAATCACAATCTTTGGAAATCTAGCTTCAGAAATGGCATCTCATCACTTTTGCAGTGTTCTCTTCATTATAAGCTAGTCACTAGGTCCAGCTCACACTCAAGGGAGGGGACTACACAAAGTCATGAATAGCAGGAAGTGGGGCTCATTGAACCTGCCTGCCACAGTGACCTTCCTAGTGGCTAACATGGGCCAGGTTGTAGTCTACCCGATGGCCAGCAAGCTTCTTGCATTGACATGGCAGAAGGCAGTGACAACTTATATTACATAGGATGTGGCTATTATAGATAGAATACAACAGGTCATAATGTCTAACTTCCTGACATATCTGCCTTCAGCCCCATTTCTGTTTGTGGATCATTTTAAACAAGTTCACACAGGATTGTTCTCTAAGGTAGGGACATCTCAAGCTACTTTCCACGTGGTATCTTCTAGTAGCTCTGCTTTCTTGGACAACCTCCTGTGTTCATGGGATCCTTCTGCCCCTGCACTGTGTTCACGCTGACGTGTCTCAGGAGCATAAAACTAAATTCATCTCATCTTAGCAGGTGTTCTATCACCCCTCCCAGATCATTGGAAGCAGATTAAGATCTGCTTCCAGAAAGAGAAGATTTTCTCTTTCTCTTCCAGAAAGAGAAGATTTTCTCTTTCTCTTCCAGAAAGAGAAGATTCAGAATGTTCACTGGGGTGGGTATAGATAACTCCACCCATCATAGTTGTAAGGTGAGGTTATAAGATTCCAAGGTATCATGGCGATGGCTTCTTAGATTCTAACATGAATGTGATATGGTGAAAAGTTGATCATATCATCAAAATTAGCCCCTTAACTTCCATATAAAGTACAGGATACATTGTTTGGTATATTCCTTGTAGGCTCTCAAAAACTCCAACACATGGACTTTTCTCTGTCCTGCATTGAAAATAAAAATCATCATTTCTTCACCTTAGCCCCAGATGAAGCAGTTGGCTTGCTTTACTGCCCTTGTTCTACCAAATATTCTCATTTAGTTATTTATTGCCTAGCATGTTTACTGGAGTTCATACAAGTTAGAAGAATATATATGGCTTTACTGTTTATTTTTTGTTTGTTTGTTTCATCAGTAAAACAAAGAAAAGAAAGAGATCAGACTCAGAAAATCAAGTAAAAGTGTAGCTCATGGGTTGGTTAAGTTATTCTGTAAAAAACAGTAAATAATTTAGGCTTTGCAGGCCATATTTCCTCTGTAGCAATACTTCAACTCTTCCTTGCATCATGAAAGAAGACAAGCATAAATGAATTGTCATATCTGTGTTCTAATAAAACTTAATTTACAAAAACAGGTGGTGGGCCAGACTTGGACTGTGAGTGATGATTTGCCAATGCCTGGCATAGTTGAGTGATTACTTGTCTAGTCTACCTTGTGCTGAATTTGTACAACCATCCATCCATCCATCCATCCATCCATCCTTCCACCCATTCATCTACACATCCATCCATCTATCCACTTATTAATTAAACACATGTTTATTGAGGGCCTGAAGTATACATGAAGCATAGACATGCATATTATGTGGAACATATTGCTTTCCTTTTATGCTGAGCCAAGAGGGCACATGGTAACTGCAGCTCTATGCTCCAGCTGACACTGAGCTTAGTGAAGCTGAGGCAAGTCCCCCAAATTAGGACATCCTCCCTTTCACATTCAATTGTCTCTTACGCCTACCTTCATTCCAAGCTGTCTCTTTTACTTCTTAATTCCTCCTTGAGCTGCAAGAAAGAAAAAACAAACAAATAAGCAAATCTCCTTAAAATTGGAGCAGCAACTTTAAAACTTTAAGCAACTCCTTAAAATTAAAGCAGCACTCAGCATGGAGTGCTGAGTAAACAGGCTCTTTGAAAGGCGCCCTTGTACTCCTGCTGCAACCTCCAGAACTTCTCCTCCTGTCGGATTCTGCCAGAGGTAGGAGGTTCCCTTTAGTGCTTCCTACTGTGTACTTGGCCATATTGTTAGACCTTTTTGTTGATCCAAAGCCCTTTAAATGTTGTCTGTGTTCCTGCTGGGAAATTGTAAAAGCTTCCCCTACCCCAAGAGTCATCCTCAAATCATTCCATCCTGAAGAACTTCTAAGTCTACCCTGGGCCTGCAGAAATGACAGAAATGGGGAATGACTAGAGCCCAGAGCTGTAATATAGACACAGCGTTGCCCTGAAAATGTAGAATAAATGATGGAGAGACGGACATGGAATTTTCGGGTTAATTTCTAATGTGTTAGAGACAAACTGACAGACATATGTAAGAATCTTTGCATAAATACGATGGATCCTTCCGTGGGATTGCTTGTTTGTCGCCTGCTAACACTTCTGGGAGTTAAGGCAGCACGGGCCACTGCGTGCGGGGGCTCGGGTTTGCCACCAAGTCGCAAGGTGGGCTCTAGCCGTGAAGTAGCCTCCCTCCAGTTGCCGGCCAGGCCTTCTGATCTGCGCACAGAGCTCCGGAGTGCCTTTGGTTTGAACAGGTGCTGAAAGCTGGGGAAAGCCAAAATATTTTGTTCTTTCTGGGTCATGAACTGTTTGCTGTTGGAAACATCTGTACGGACAGGCGTACAGGCTAAACATAACAGAAGCGCAGCAAACGATGATAGCAGTCTTTGGTAGGGAGCCCCCTGAGGACCCCAATAAAGTCAATCTCTTAAGCACAAGCCCCTTGCTTCAGGCCACGGTGACAGGCAATGAATTATCCACGTTGGTTAAAAGGGCAAGGTCGCCTCATAACAACATTGCCCATATGCTGCAGCTAAATCAAGCCTATCCCCAAATACCATTTGGGGAGGATGTGTGTGTGTGTGTGTGTGTGTGTGTGTGCGCGTGCACGTGCACGCACGCGTGTTCAGAGCCGAGTGATGATGTAGGCCCACTTTCAAAAGCAAAAATCACCATAATTAGAGGAAATGCTACAAGTTCATTTCCGCAAAAAAGAGCAAGTGAGAGAGAGGAGCTTAAAGACTAGATGTTTAGACAGGCCTGCAAGCCCCCTTGTGACCTTGCTCTGATATTTAACAAAACATTAATCTTCTTGCCAGCAATTATAAAGGATACAGTGATGTCGCTGGCTCTGGGAGAGTGAGTAATAGTAATTCCATTGTTCCCCTTTATTTATGCCTCGGCTGTACCAGGCAGATGAGGTAAGTTGGGGCTTTGATATGTTATTATTCCGCACTGGCAATACAGAAAGGGTGCTTACACAAATATCTGTCTGTTTCCGAGGCACTGTTTCACACCTCCTTACAACTCGGGATCAAAGCGTTTCAACATTTTATTATGAAATCATGAAAATCCTCCTCTAGTTTGCATATCAATTATAGCCTTTTTTTAAACCACCCGTGTACCCCAGTGACAGTGGCTTTTGAACTGCAAGAGGGAACAAGGTGTTAGATATTTATTCCCTGAAGGCTGTGACTAGCTGAATAATCTTGCTGGGCGCCTTTTGCCAGGGGATCGTCCAAGGTCTCGGCAAACACAAAAGCCAGGCCGGGGCGCTCTGTGCCACGAGGGAGGCCAGCCATCTCTCCTTCTCTTGTCGGGAACAAGATTTGGTGTGAAAGCTTCCATTTCAGAGCAAGGGAGAAAGGAAAGGTTACGCACCTTGTAATTTCAAGCTAAACAAAATAAGTCATCTTTGCAGTCCTAAAATAAAATACAATCCTTACCCTGAGTTGGGCGGGGGGCAGGGGGACTATGTTTACTGTAAGTGACGACTTCTAAGTTGTGCCCAGGCTTTTTGCTCACGTTGATCTGGCAAAGGGAGGAGAAGCACTTGCT
>VSMD01017164.1:0-62263 GCA_008750895.1 Mirza zaza
CTGTAATATGCTGAAATAAAAATCAATAAATTAATAATAATAATTAGGAAGTCTTTAATGTCTACTGAAACAGGAATTGAACTGGATTGCCTAGATAATAAAACCATACCTAGAGTATAATTCTTCTTCTGCTTCAAGGCTCCTGGTACTCAGACTTTGCCTAGGATCTATACCATCAGCTCTCATGTCTTCAAACTATACCACTGGCTTTCCTGGAGCAATCTCTTTTAATAAATCTTATTATGTATATACATGTGTATGTAAGATTTATTTCCTAGCACCACTATATATATGTAATATGTGTATACATATATATGTAATATGTGTATACATATCTCATATATATCTTATGTATATATGTGTATGTATATATGAAAGAAATATATAACTATATAGATATACAGATTGCAACACTCGACTTTAATAATGATGTTGAAATAGGTCGTATAAGCATGGTATTAGCTACATGTCTCAGATGAGATAAATTTTCTTAAAGATAAATTTTCCTAGATAAATTTTCTTAAAGAATAGACAAGTAAACAACATATTTCTAAAGACAAAAGAAAAATATGACTCATCTAGTTAGTCATTCAACTGGAATAACATCATCATACAAAATATTGCCACAAGAACCTGGATATTTTGGTTTTGGCTTTTGTGTTTTTTTGTTTGAAGGATATTTTGCATTTTGCTTAAAGGATATGTGACTGTATTCTTTCATCTTTTATTATACAGAATTATCAAAATGTTCTTGACATGGCTCATAAGTGGTCAAAGGCTGATAGAAGATATTGGAAAAAGACGTTAGATAGAGTTTATTTTATTAGAAACCCCTGAGTGCTATTAATACCCTTACAGAGGAGACCCTGGAGCACTCCCTTGCCCCCTTGGCCACAAAGGACACAGTGGGAAGATGGCTGTCAGTGAGTCACACAGCAAGCCCTTAGCAGACACTGAATTTGTTGGCTCCTTGATCTTGAACATTTCAGCCTCCAGAACTATGAAAACTAAATTTTTGTTGTTTTTAATCCACCTACTTTGTTAGTCTGTTTTAGCAAGTCCAAATGGACTAAGACATAGACTTAGAGATTCTGGTAAAAATAACGGGAATGGTTTCTAATTGTTAGTTTGAAATAGCCCTGATTTTTGGACAATATTTGTCTTTGGAAAAAACATGTCAGCAATCTATGTCAAAAGCTCATAATAAATTTTTCTATTAACTTTTTCTTACATTTTAAGAAGAGATTTTTGATCTCATAACTTTTGGCTGGTAGTCATACACTGCTACTTTGGGCTATAGTATCTTTGAAAGAATGAAATCTAGATTTTAGTCTCCATTGTAAAAATGTTTATGGAAAAAGTTGAAATAAGCTTGATTAGACACTGAAAACATTAATTCTGAGCCAAACACATAAATTTATAAATGAATGAGCTATGTATAAATATATGAATCATGTTTATCCACTGCTTACAGGAATAATAAATACAAATACACTTAGATTCATTCTTATAATGAAAATCATAATTTACTATATAGCATTAAATGTTGGAGAATATTTTAAAAATATCAGAAAAGCTCAGAATTATTGAATTAACTGCATTTCTGGAAATGTTAGTAGTTTATAAGTGTTCCATAAAGACAAGGATATAAATAATCCTGTATGCAAATATTGCAGCTCAGAAACTATATTGAATTAACCACTCAATTTGAGAGACCTTGAACAATTCTCGGGAAACTATTTCTCTGGATATTGCAGTGTGATTTATATATCCATAGTAGCAATAGAAATGGGCACAGGTGGATGAATAAGAAATATATTTTTGAGATAGGTCTGAATAGGACTTGCTGATGAATTTGGTGTGAAAGCTTAGTGAAACAGAGGAAATAATGAATACTCATAGGATTTTGGTTGAGCATTTGGTGTGGTTAGTGGTAGGACTTACTGATAAGAAATACTGAGATAGAAATAAGCTTTCATGGGGCATAAGATTCACTACTGGGCATGAGAGATATGAACTGCCTCTTAAATATTAAAGTGAAGATAACAAGTTGAAAGAGAGAGAGAAAAAAACTGATTTAAGGGAGAGGATAAGGAGGAGGATAATGTGAGGCAATTGGCTGAGATGTTCCCCTCTGCTTGGCTGAATTTAGGATAGGATTCTTCCTGACTCTAGGCTCCTTGCCTACCTTTTCCTAGAATATTTACTTTAGGAAACTTGTAATTGTAAATTCCCTTTAAGATATAAATCAGTTTAAAAAGCATTGACAGTTTTACAACCCAAGATTGACTTTCTCAAGGACCTGGGAGCCATCCCTTTGAAATTTAATTGTCAAGGAAGATAATGCCCCCATCTCTGGAAGAGAGTAGGAATCTAACTTCAATGGGTGCCCATTAGCAAACACAAATGACATAAAGGAGAGACATATTTACAGACTCAGAAATAACTCAAAGTGCTCAACACCTTCCATTCATCAGCCTCCCTCATAGCTTCTATTAAAATAATAAACTATAAAATCTAGGGCTTTGCTGCTATGAACCTGGGATCAGAAGCACTAGCCTTCCTGGGACGTTGTTAGAAATGAAAAATGCTCAGACCTCATGCCCAACCTACTAAACCAGAAGCTGCATTTTTAACAAAATTTCCAAATAGGAATGGGGTGGGTAGTAGAGGATGAAAAAAGTAAATTAAGTGTGTAAAGTTGAAATATTATTAGGAAATATTTATTCAACTGGTTGTGAACTGTGGAATAAATTAGATGGCAGGATGGGGGTACATAGTCAAAAAGAATGATGCTAAATATATGGTAAATACAAAGTGAGGTGGTAGGGTTATTGATGATGGCATGGTCAAATTTACAATCATGGGTAGGACTGACTGACAGCAATTCAGGTGCTGGTCTCCTGGGTAAGGGGCATGGGGAGAGTGAATGGCAGATCTGTAAGGGCAATGGCTATCAAAAGGAGTGTATAGTACGATGGCATGAACTTAAGATGTTTTGTATTATTAAAAAGCAGAAGGAGGAAACATGATTTAGAGGTGGTAGTGGTAGCCCTTTGTTGTCTCTAATTGTGAGATAATACAAAGGAAAGAAAAAAAGCAGCCTTGTCTTGAGAGGGCTAGGTAGAACCTGTTGTCTCAGTAAAGGGGACCAGATTCAGATAGGGCCAGGAATTGGTAAACTTTTTCTGTAAAGATCCAGGTAACACATATTTCAGTCTTTGTAAGCCATATGTTCTCTGTCACAACGACTCAGATCTGCTCTTGAAGTGGAAAAGCAGCCACAGACATTATGTAAATGAATGAATGTTTCAATAAAACTTTACTTACAAAATAGTTTGAGATTCCTGAACTAAGGAGATAATATATGATAGAATGGGGATAATTGACCATGGGTTCCAAAGGAATTATTGGAAAGCATTGGAAAACTGTGGAATGTGTCAAGTTAGGAGATGTGAAGAGAGTGTGGCACATACTGTGAGTGATCAGGATTTCTGATGGTAACTTAAGTAATTGGTAACATGACAAATGGAGAACTAGTCTTGATATTTTTTAAAAATTTTGAGTTCATTAACCACTTATTTCATAATATTTCATAAATATGATAATATATTTTAAACTATATGCATAGAATGAACTCTCTCTCTCTCTCTATATATATATATAGCTTCTATATATAGAAGCTATAAAAAATAAAATGAAACTTATGTGCCCAACTTAAAAAATAGGATGTCACCAATATTGTGAAGCACCCTATTCATCCCTTCTCTCCAAAGATAAGCCCTTCTGTAAATGTTTTGTTTATTATTTCCTACTTTTTATATACCTGAATCTAAGTTAAAGGACAAGCATAGGAGAGAAATGACTGAATAATTAGAGACCTCAGGAGAGACTGAAAAATTTGTCTCTCAGAGAAATATAAAAGTACAGGTATGTGTTTATATTTCAAAGGCAGATAAAATCTGATGCCAGCTATCCATTTACATTCCAAAGGATTAAAAGTTAAGAAATTTTCTTTTCCCTGAGAAGAGAAGACTTTTTTACATGAGGAGATAAATATCCCCCCCCCTCCTCTGGAGGAGAGTGTGGTCCCTAGGCAGTTTGTATCTCATATAAGCTCCCAGAATCATAATTTTGGAATTCCTCTCCTTTGGTGCAGGAGACCTCTTTTGTGCACTTGCAGGCCTAATCATGTAGTTCTCATTGCATCACCTTGACAGGGGAAAATAGGGTCAGAGAAATCAGTGTGATTACTGTAGTAATAATAGTCTTCCCTTGATCCAGAAGCCTCATATTTCTTTTCAGGATAAAATAAATAAATAAATATAAATATCAAAAACTAACCACCATTGGCAACAAAATACATATTCTTTTCAAGTGTGCTCTGGGCTCTGAGGTTTTAGAAGTCTGATTTCCCAAAAGTACAACCAGGTTCACCATGGACACAGCAAGTACTTCATTGAACTACAAATTATGGTATCCATGTAGAAGTCTGGGATCCCCCAGTTTGGAGACCAGCAGCTGAGATGAGAAGTCATCATCCTGGCAGAGGTTATCAAGAGAAGATAGGGCTGCTGTTACATTAATACAAGAGGGAAAAATACGTGTGGCACTTCGTTCATTTACCTGGGCACTTCTTGATAATCTCTTACATAATTTTAATGGTAAATGGATAAGTGTAGCAGCCACAACCTAAGAGGAAACAATATCCAAGACTCAGACTCCAGAAAGAGGACTGTGTCATACTACCAAGTAAGCCATGGAGATCCACAGAGGTGCTGAGGGAGAGAAGAATCTAAAATGGATGGTAGGAGACAGAGCTGACGAGTGTCAGTTATGATGGTCCTGACAGCAACTGCAGTGATAATGGCTGTCATTTGTCCCACTGATCATCCTTTTGTAAGTTTCCCTTAGAAATAGTAGCCTGCCATAATCATGTATGAGCCACTCCCAGAATTTATTATATAAGAAGACCCAAAAAGCACAAGGAGTAGACTGTAGTGGATTCTCTGCTGTTCCACTCAGATCCTTTTATAGAAATGAATGACTTATTTTATTAGCTTCTGGTAGTGCTACTACTGTCAGCTAGCCCTCAGTTCTTACCTTGCACAAAGTAACATTCTTATCCCAGGGCAGCTACATCTAATGACTATTCAATGCAGGAGTATAAAGGCCCAACCCCTTGGCACCCACTGGCAGAGGTCAGGGGATTGACCGAGGCCTCCTTTATTGAGACTGCATCACCTTCTCCCTCTGCCCATTCCTACTTTGCTTTCCTTTTTCACACCTGTTGATCCCAAGAATATTCCTTTACACCTTCCCAAATGCTAATTTTAGTCTCATGATCTGCTTCTTGGAAACCCAACCAATAACACAAATCAATTAATGAATTATTTCAAAAATATGTGTCTGAATAATATAGTGTACCTTTCAGAGATAAATGGTGAAAGTATCTATTTATAGAAGTTAAAAATAAATATTTTTAAAATTAGAGTTATGATGGAAATATACAACCTGATGCTTATACTCACCCAAGCTGAGCACCTGATATGGTACCTTCCCTTGAGGAGGGATAAACATTCATAGAGCAGTACTGTGGCACTTTTGCAACTCAAGTGAGTGACAATGACTGCAGCAGTCACCATACCTGGGAGACTTTTGGGCTATCAGTTTTCACCCAAGACCTACTGAGTCAGAGTCTGAAATTTTTATAAGATCTTAAGATAATTCCTGTCCACTGATTTAGATTAATGATTCTCAACCCTGACTGCAGGATAGAATCACCTATGAGATTTGAAAAAAATACATATTCCTATACCCTACTTCGAATAAATTCCCTCAAAATTTCTGTGATATGATGTCTGAACATTGGTACATTATAAAAAGTTCCCAAGGCCTTATCTAATGAGTAGCCAGAGTGAATAGTCACTGATACAAAAGGTCGCCAAGGTTCCTTTTCCCTTTAATGTTTTAGGTCAATCACAAGTGTGTATAAAATCCCTCAGGATTCCCATCAGTACGTCTCCATTTCTCTCTTAGAATTTTTAGACCATTTATTTCATTTCCATTCTTTCAACCTCAGAAAATGGAAAAGTGAACTGTACACTGATCAATTTGCTTACTGTCTGACTCCAGCCTCTGGAAGTTGCAATTTTCTATCCTCCCTTCGCAAGGGACTATGGATAAGGTAAAACTAATAAATGGCCATTGAACTCAATTTCCAGGTTCAGAATCAATACCATATTCATTCTGTTTCAAATGCTGTGTCAGTTGGTTAGAAGAATTTTCAATTTCAATGTATTCTGGGGTTTCAATCAATGAGATTTGGCCCCAAGACAAATCATTTAATCCTTTGTTCTTCCCCAGTGCTTTAAGAAAGAGGACCAAAGTAAGGGATGAAAGTATATAAATAGCTGAAATAATATCCAATTCCCAGGCCATTGATTCCTGCCCAAGGAAGGAGAAAGACAGGAGAAAAAAAAAAAAAACATCCATCACTACGTTCTACCCAAAATGGGAGAATATAGGCTCATATAGGCTCACAAATATAAGCGTGAATAAAGTAATATATTATTCGGTGTTAAAATGTGCATGGATTACAGAATAATTTTAAGTATCCCTGGGGTATAGAGCATACTCTACATGTTTTGAAGACCTTCTGTTAACTAAAACAAATCAGTGAAATAAAGAAAATGGACATGACAGTGTAACATTTAAAAGCCATTTAATGGTAATAGAAGTTTAAAATGCCTATAAGCTTGTTCAAATAGAAACTTATCTGCATGACTATTTCTTGTATGTTAAAGCCCATGTGAAAAATATATATTTAAAACATATCTTAGAGCTAAAAATATTTTATTGCTGTCAAGGTAAAATGATTGAAAAAAGACAAATTTGTTTCTGTAAGTGGAAAGTTTATCAAACTTGTTAAAATTCAGAATTTGGTAGTTTTGCCATTGGCATTATTATTATTATTACTTAGGAGGTACTGAGGAGAGAATACAGGAAGAATATCATACAGAAAAGATTCAACCAAAGGTCAAGTAAAGAAAGTTCTTCTCAAATAATGACTCATGGTAGCCTATTTAAACATTTAGTAACTACAACTATGAATCCGCATCCAGATGCTTCTCACATTGAGGTTGCTGACAGGTGACTGTATGCGTGGGTAACCAAATGCCTTACATAAGATGATGAAAGGAAGACCTGCAGGAAAGGCTGCTTCATGTTCGCATGACACACTGCATTACTTAGAGATAATGATATCTCAAAGTACATTCAAGATTATTTCCACATTTAAGGAGTAGTTTAATTACACATTTCTTTAGACCTTCAATTGGTTGAAGAATACTGACTTACTGGCTTTATTACATTTTCTCCCCTGCCCTCCACCCACCCCAGTTTAAGTGATTATTTCCATTGGCTTTAGCCATCTAAGATTTCTCATAATTATACACCCATATATAGATATCCTACAGGCAATCATTTCCTTAATGCATTTGATTATGTTTTCCCACATTTTATAATTTCCTTGGCTATAAGAAGCATGAGACCTAGAAATAATTTTGAAAATATTTCAGTAATATTATGACAATAATTTTGAATTGGATTACTTTATTTTCTGTTTTTAAATTCTGGAAATAATGGTACTGTCATTTTTCTGATTATATATATGCCTAAGGAGAAGAAAATCAGAGCTGCTTATAAGAATCACACTGGTTTACTAGCAGCAAGCATATCTTTTGTTGAGCGAACCATAAAGAGTTGAAGTTATATCACTATAAGTTAACTGTTATATCTGTGTGTTCATTTTATTTTATAGCTAATTGAAGACTGAATTCAATATGTGAATGCATGTGAAAATTCAACATGTAGAAAATAATAGAATATATAGTTTTTCAAAAAATTGACCAATGGGGTTATTTCACACTACAAGTTATACCAGACTCAACCCTTTACAGAATAAGAAGTAATACTTAGATTTTAGTTATAAGGGAGGAGAAAGAATTTCATAAACAATTGTGTTTAAATCTGAAAAATTAAGTATTTGTTAGTTTGTGGAATAAACTCTGTCCCTGTGTAATCTTGTAAAATATTTTTCCTTCAGGAAGCCAAGATAACTCTGTTCTGAAATATGAAAGGGATTTATAAGGAGGGAGGTTTGCTTTATATCATTGACAGGGTGTGAAACTTCAAGTATTGTATGTATGATTTAATTATTACAGACTTTCAAAGACCCTGTCAAACCTTCAGATATTTCTATCTGTGGTTTCTGCCTTCAAACGACATGTTAATTAATTAAAAGTTTTGACTACATGGGCTTTTGCTCACAGATGTTAAATGATATTGTTTGTGTAGTTTTCAAGGCCACTGTTAGGAATCACAGAATCGCAGAATCATTGGTGGAGTCCCTCTGAGCCGTGGTATGATGACAGGTTTTGTGACAGCAGAGTTTAGGGGAAATACTTCTCCAGATACATTCCCCAATTAAAACACAGAATCCTATAATGATTTTCCCCCTCTGCTTTTGCTCTCCTCAACTGCTAATTTTTCTTTTCACTATACCAACCACAGCCTGGCAACCTTAGTAGCTAGGTATTTTGGCCTCATGAGACAAGAAGTTCATTAAACTTCTCAAATTTGAAAACTCATTCAGTTATCCTGTGACTCACCACAAAGAAATGAAAGAGGTCCTAGAGACAAGTGCTCCAAAGATGTTTTCTGCTTCATGCTTAATTAACTTGGATGATAAGTCTTCGATGCATAAACAAATGAACTTTTTCACCAGAACATATTGTCAACAACCCAAGAAAACATTTATGGTGCAATAAGCTTTAGAGATAATTATTTGTCTTTTGTTAATACATTTTGAAATACAAACATTAAAATTAAACCCTTCCAAATATGTTGAAAAGGACATAATTCCTAGAGCAAAATTAAAATCAAAATTATTTTTGTGATTGTTTTTGTAATTAGGAGTTATTTCCTGGAAGATATCCAAAAATATTTATAAGCTTAAAAATCAATCTTTTTCTACTTCCGTAAACTATACTTTTAATCATATACTATACTTTTAAACTATACTTTTAATCATATTGTAGAAAGTATTGGCAGAGATTGTATCACTTCAGATATAATAATTAAAAGTAAATTGAATTTTCACTGTAAATGAGCCTTCTATTAGCACCAGCCTACTTACATGGAAATGCTTTTGAATGACTTGAAAATAAACATTGTTAATGTTTCATTGTTTGTGTGTCCCAATATTATATTATTTGGTATATTATAAAAAATTCAAAAATAGCAAGGCTAAAACAAAGAACAATAATGAAAACAAGTATAATTGAGAATTCAGAAACCTCACATGCAAATAGAGAGAAGTATTGTACTAAAAGCAATAAAAGTGGATAGTTTTCTCTTGGCTATATATTTTTTTTATATTATCTGTTTTATACATGTTTGAAAAAAATATATATAAGACTTTGAACATAAATACACATAGGACTTTGGAATTTTCTAGTGTATCTTAACTTATAAATGGCGTAATGAAATAGGGATTTTCGTAAACATGGGAATGTTCAGATTTTCAGTAGTTTCTAAAATGTGCAGTGCTGACACAAAGGTTATTTATTGATGTTCTCTTTTAAATAACCAATTTAAGAGTAACCTAATGGTTATGAGTAAGTAGGGGATTCAATTTCAAAACTGTTATCTAATTTTATTTTTAAAAGTACAATTCCATAAATTCAGTAATCCATTATAGTTTTGCAAATATTTCAGTGACAATACTTTAAATGAGAAAAGTGTTGAAAGTAATATTTTCTTCTTTACATAATGACCCCCATGAAAAAAAGAACAAAATAATATCTTAAGAATAAAACGAACAAGTACATGCATAACTTGTTAGAGGCTCATGTTTTTAATTCTTATAAAAAATTGATACCTATGTTATTAAGATGTCTTTGCAGACTCTCCTTAAGAAAAATCTTTTTGAAAATAATGAGAATATGCCTTTCAGTAGGGGATGGGGTGAAGAAACTAAATTAGAAAACAAAAAAAATCAATTTCTGCTGAACCAATCATCAGACCATCAGACCGTGGAGTAGTCCCTTTTCCCTAAAAGGTCAGTTTGGAATTTGAGACAGACTGCATGTTATCTGATAAAACTAGGAATCACCGAGTTGACTTATTCAAGTCACAAACTCCCTATTTCAGAAGTTTCTAAGCATAACATCTAGGAGACTTGACCAACACCCAAATTCCTTTTTGTAATGATGTAAGAAACTTCTAAGTTTCACTCAGGGGTGTATTAGAAAATTAGTCAAATATGATGTTCTGGACACAGGTTTTTTAAAAAGTGTTTTAAAGTGAAATGCTTGAGCAACACCTGATAGATCAAGTAAGATGAAGATTGAGAGTTGGTAATTGTACTTAGCAACACTGAATCATTAGTGACTGTCTTAGTCCATTCCTGTAAAGGAATTAGTGACTGTCTTAGTCCATTCCTGTAAAGGCTGGGCAATTTATAATGAAAAGAGGCTTATTTGACTCAGTTCTGCAGGCTATGTAAGAAGCATGGTGCCAACATCTGCTTCTGATGAGGACCTCAGGAAGCTTTCACTCATGGTGGAAGGTGATGGGGAGTAGGCACCACATGGTGAGAGAGGAAGAGAAAGAGAGAGAGAGAGTAAGAAGTGACAGGCTCTTTTCAACAACCATTTTTGCAGGAACTAAGAGTGAGAACTCACTCACTCCTATAAGAATGATACCAAGCCATTCGTGAGGGATCTGCTCTTGTGATCCAAACACCTCCCACCAGACCCCACCTACAACACTAAGCATCAAATTTCAATATGAGATTTGGTGGGGTCAAATAAATCATATCTAAATCATAGCAATGACTTTGATAAGAAAATTTTGGTGGAGGAGTAGGAATAAGAGCACGATTAAAGAGCACTCGATAGTGTATTTGAGGGTAGAAATCATGTCCAGCTTCATGTGCACACACTTGGGTAGCATGTTGGAGGATTAAAGGGCATGTGAAACAGAGACGAGCCTCTAGCCCACTCAGAAGCTGATCATAGACACACGAGTAAACCAAGCCAAGACAAATTACGTTTTCCAAATTGGACCCAGCCCAAACTTCCAATCTGCTAAATTGTGAAGTAAAATGTAAAAAAGAAACAGACAACCAAGAATGATATGAAAAAAGGAACTCTAAGAAAGCAAGAAAGAGTTCTTCAATTTAAACTAATAGAATACAAATCCATTCCAAGAAGTTCTAAAATGTAAAACAGAAAGAATCACTCAAAAGTGGGGAAGAAAAACAGTAATATGGAAAAAATAAATTAGAGATGAGAAAATTAAAGAATTAAACCAAGAAGTTCAATATGAATACAGATGTAAATTCTGGAAAAAAAGAAAACAGAAAATGGAGAACAGCAACTTATCAAAGACATGATTTTAAAAAGCATATCCTAGAACCGAAGAGGATGTGTTTCCATCTTATACAAGATCCTCGAACAAAAATACAAAGCACATGATAATTGAATTTTAGACGACTGGAGGTACACAAAAAGTCCTGTATTAGTTCCTAGAGCTGCCATAACAAAGTACCACAATTTGAGTGGCCTAAATAACAGAAAATTTTTGTCTCACAGTTCTAGAGGACAGAAATATAAGATCAAAGTGCCACCAAGTTTGGTTCCTTTTGAGGACCAAGGAAAGAATCTAGTCCAGGTCTCTCTCCTGGCTTGTAGATGACCATTTTCTTTCTGTTTCTTCACATCGTCTTCTTTCTATATGTGTCTCCCTGTCCTAATCTTCCCTTTTTTAGGGATACAATATATTGCATTAGGGCCCATCCTAATTATTGAGTTAAGTATTAACTAAATACATCTGCAAGGACCCCATTTCCAAGTATGGTTATATTCTAAGGTAGTGCTGGGGAGGACTTCAACATATGGATTTTGAGAGAGCACAACTGAACCCATAGCAAGTCCTAACATTATCCAGAAACAAAATGTATAATATATGAAACAGTTAACGTAGAAGGAACTTGATTCAGAATGACACTGGACTTCTCAATCTTCGAAGTTCTGAGGGAAAATGATTTCAACCTAGAGTTCTATACATCTAGAACTAATAACTAAATGTAAAGGTGGGCTAAAGACACCTTTAGACATTCAAGGATTCAGTATTAACCTTCCCTGCTCCCCTTTTCAGGAAGGCACTGGTGAATATGTTTAAAACAAACAAACAAAAAAAGCAACAAAGGGTAGATTCACTGTGAAGTTAATGAATCTTTAGCTTAAGAATTGTTCACTTGCATAGTTCCCTTTCAGTGGATGGAAGGGGCCCTAGCAATGTGTTGACATGATCACATGGTTTTATAAACATTGAAGAGAACAACAGTTTAACCATTATTGGCTAAGACTGAAAAGATTCCTGTTTGACAGAAAGTTTTGCACAAACCCAGCTTCCAGAGTTCTGCAAGTGTCCTTGACCCTGTCAGGGGCTTAAAGCAGATCCAGTGATTGCAGCATTCTCGCATAGCAACTACCACTTGCACTCTTAGGTCTATTTGGGTGAGACAGAATGCTTACACAAAACAGAAAAAGCAACTTCATTACTCACAAGCAGCAAGAATCAACAGAAACCTAGGATTCATGGTTAAATGTCATCTTCTCTGTTCATGCTCTACATTGCACTGAGGCCATGAGACTCTGAAAGCAATCTGTCCTGGGTTTTATACACCAGGTCCAACTTGATCACTAAGCACGAACACTGCAGGACATCCTGTTCTAAGAGAGATAAGAATAGAGCATGTGCTATTCTAAACCGTTTCTCTTTATCTCAGGATGTTACATTACTGGCACATTCTACAGTTATTCTCAGAACTACAAGTGAAAGGGGTATGATAAGAGCTTGCTTAGCCAATGTCATCTGGACACCTGTCCTCCTGCAAAGACTATCAAATTTCCTTATACAGGTGTGCCTGGTGCAATTGGCTACAGGCAATTTTTCAGTCTAGCTATTAAGAAGTATGTTGTAGATATAATATTTTATATTTAGTAGGACATATTTATAAAACTCATATCATTTCCATGTGTAATGAAATTTTTGCCAGCTTTCCCAGTGTAAGAATGGCTTCTAGTAATTTCTTCTCACCATTATGCCAATATACCTGGCTTGGTGGCATCAAAGTTCAGAGCCAGAGATTTAGAATAGTAAGAATGTATCCTTCTTTAGCTAACACCAGAGGATGTGGCTAGGAAAAGAGACAAAGGATTTTAAATTCACAGGACCAAAAATTAGTTGGTGGAAAATTGACCAATCCTCATGTGTATACATTGTAAGCATTACATTTAATTCTCATCACCCAGGAAAAAAATAAATATTCTCTCTAGCCACGAATGTTATGGATAATACAGGATATGTGGTCATAAATGTATAACACATTTTTCCTTGATGGAACATGTGCAAAAATAGAGTTTATTTGAATTCCTGTGTTTTGAAGGTGTACACTTTTAGCAGTGCCTCATGGGACACGTCAGTATAAAGTTGTGTGGATTATGTCTTAGCATTTTGTCCTAACAAATTTGGATGGTTCCAGATAAAAACTGTCCCTCAATGAAACAACCCCTGAGTGAAATTACCCGAAGAAAATAGTCTCAAATGGTAAAACTTTACCCATAATCTTGTATATGGCAATGTGTGTGTATAGTAAACATTTATGTATCTCAATACAGGCTAGCAGCAATTTGTAAATGCATTTAAATTTATAGGATAGGAAATGAAAAGTAATGGACAATTATTATCTTCAAGAGAAACAAAACACTGTAAAAATTGTAACCATATTATACCACTTAGTTTCATTGTTAATATTTATCTAGTAAGAACTATGTAAATACTATGCATTTAGTTATTATGATATAACTACATTAGGAAATTATAGGTAGTATATTTGTGGGCTTATGTGCTTGTGGATCAGTCTGCTAGGTGTTGTTGCTTTGCAGAAGAGGTAAATCTTGATCTTCCATTTGAGAAACAACTGTCTAAAATTGAAAATTGAAGAAATAGTACAAGAATGTTAAATATCTAAGGGAATAGCTAAGGGTTTATTAGGGTTGCTGCTGGGGTATAAGATTAATGGAATGGAAGATAAAGGTAGGAAATACTACATTTTATGATAAACTTTTAACTGTTATGTGTGTTTTAAATACATGTTTATATATTTTTTCATAAAAATAAAAATTAACTGAAAAATAGAGTCAGTTCTAATACACCTTTTAAAATGGGTTCTTGTATGCTTTGTAATACCCTACATTTCTAGATTACTAATAAAAGTAATTCACATTTTAGTTTTGCATATGTAATACTAGCGGGATTATACTTTCAAGATGAAAAAAATGAGTAAATGAAGTTAATTCTTTCTCTAAAGAAAACCTAAATGGTTGATAAACCAAATGAGAATTGAGATGGAGCAGCCTGTTTGCATATCATTGCTTAGAGCCAATATTTTTTAAAGGAAAGTAGGATTTAAATATTTATGAAATTGAATTTTCTTTACTGTTTTTAAAAAGAAATTATTAAAATTTTACCACCTTTGTAGAATTGATTTTTCATTCCCTTCTGTACTTGGTAGGAAAAAAATTAGTTTTACATTAATAAATTAGAATACATGAAAAACTAATTGCTTACAAAATGCAATTGTATCAAACATATAGAAATAAAAGAGAATATTGTAGCTTAGCTTTCTATTTTTAAACTTATTATATAAAGTAAAATAAATATTAAAAATGTATGCGTTGAGGTTTCTGAAAGTAGACACCATGCATTCCTTCAGATTGTGTTATGGAAGAATCATTGATTTTATTCTTACATCTACATTTCACAAAGAAAGTATCAGAGGAAAAAAACTTGCCTCAAAAGCAAGGATGAAAGCTCAGTTTCATTTTATTTCTTATCTTAATAGCAGGGAGCTGTTGCACACTAAAAAATATATGCTTCAGGAAGATTGAACTTGCTACCTTTTGCAAGGCTGTTCATCTTTTCTAAAGGACAGTTTTCAACTAAGCAAAAAAGGAGGAAATAGCTACACTACTTGGCTTATGATATTATAAATCTATGACAATGTAAATAGAAAAATCCAAGCATGAGATCTTAGAGTTTAAAAATTAAGAGGAAGGTGATAGAATGCTATTGTTGGAGTGTAGTTTCTGAAGTAATACATGGAGTGGTAGTCATCCTCTAAAATGATCCCCAATAATCCTTGCCTCCTGGTATCCAGGCTCTTTTGAAATCTCCTGCCCTTGAGTATCTTTTGGACTTCTTATTGACTGCTTCTAAACAATAGATTGTGGTAGAAGTGACAGGATGTCACTTCCAAGACTAGGTTATAAAAGTCTTTGGCTTCTGTCTTAGTGCACTCTCTCACTCTCTTTTGGATGCCTCACTCTGAGAGAAACCAGTTGTCCTATTTTGAGGCAGTTTCGAGGAGAGTCACATTTTCGTGAGCTTGGAAGCAAATCTTCTGAGCCAGGCCAGAAGCTACATGTGTGAGCTTGTAAGTGTTTTTTCTCCAGTCAAGACCTGAGATGACTGCAGTCTCAGCTGACACTGTTCTTTATTGTAGGCTCTTGACAGAACCTAAACCAGAAACACCCATCTAAGCCACTCATGGATTCCCGACCCAATGAAAGTGTAAAATAATAAATTTTCATTTTTTCTGCTAATAAATTTTGAGATAATTTGTTATGGAGCAGTAAATAACTAATACACAGACAGTAATTCAAGCTCTGACCCCACTTTATCTCTCTATATCTTAATTTCTGTATTGTTGAAATGGGTGAACACTGGTCTGTATTTTGTATGGTTGTTGTGAGGACTTAGTGTTATACTGCATATAAATAATTCTGCGTATGTAACTACATATAAATAATTCTGCATATGTAACTACATATATATGGTTCTCAAATTAGGGAGATATTATTTTTATTATCCATTTAATATGTGGCAAGATCTCTAGGGATCATTTAGTTCATTCTTCCACTTTCAGACAAAGGTTGGTACACCATAATTCAATATACAGTTTGCCTTTAATATTTATTCCATGCCAATGTTAATCCTCCCTGCCTTTCCACAGCCAACAGTTCTTGTTTGCGGCCTCAGACTCAGTTCTCTTCCACCACAGAACTCACTCTGATCAAATTCATCCATGCATATATTAGCAGTCTCAGTCTCTAACCAGCTGAGTTTAAAATTAAATTTAGAGTATTAAACTAATACTCTACATCTAAATCTGACCCCATAGGCCAACCGTGCTTTCTCCCTTATTCCTGAAGTCCCAAGACTTCTGAATTTCTTTTCTTCCTTGGGTACAAATGAACTCTCAGTTGGCCTGTGTGGATTATCCCAGCTATTTGTTAGATGGAATTTTGATAACTCCGTGATAGGGATGAGCTTTTATCATTTCCTCTGTTATCATTTCCTCAGAATAATAAATAGTCCCAGATCTATCATTGTCTCTTTTTCTTCTCCTTCCATATATCCTGTTTATCAACACTGCTAGTATCACTATACCTTCATTCCATCTTTATCACAATAAGATCGAAAACACTATATTTTCACAAAGGCAGTAATTTACTAACGCTTTATATGTGAGACAATGTGCACGGAAAACATTGTATAGCAATTAGGATAAAGTATACCTTCTCAGTAAAAGTGAATTTATGTCTCCAAAGATTGATTTCATTAAAGGATCTTTTATCCCCTCCACATATAAAATGTATGTAGTACAACCAGTTTCTGATAACACTAACTCAAACTTGTACGCTAAAGAAAGTATACTTTTAAAAATAATGATGACTATTTATATCTATAAGTAATGCTGGGGAATTGAAATAAACTGTTATCCTCTTTCTAAAAAATATCTTGACCTTTAGAAAATGAAAGTTTTTTCCCCCTAATTTAACTTAAGAATGAAAGGTTGATTTTACAATTCTTCAAGAGTAATAGACCCGAGGCTATAAATCCAGCAGATTGGAGACGGTAGTGGTGATGGATTGTTGCCGACAAAAAATAAGGTATCAGGACAATTTCATGATAACAAATTGTATACAAAATCACAATCATTCTGGTGAAAATTTAAGGAAGTTAATCATTCCTAAAGCTAGAAGGATGCTTATATAGTACTGACTTAATTTGTTTACATAAATATCTTCACTCAAGAGACCTAGCACATTTTAAGAATGAGTCAGAGTATGATAAAATCAGTAATCTGCCCTGATAGACTCTACCCTTACCTCATATTTTCCAATTAGAATGGTGCTATAAATTACACATAGTGACAATGAGGTAAGATAAATTTGAATGTGTAAATCCTGGTATAAATATCTCTGTAACTATGCTATGTTAGCAAATTTTACCTCCAAATCCAATTTCTAAGGTTTTCCATTAATACTATGATGGACCCTAACTCAAAAAGAAACTTGAAAGTCATTTTAATTTCTAATATTTAAACTGTACATGAGTTATATGGAAGATTAGTTTGACCTTATTTAATAACAGTGTTTATCTCCTTTTAAAATTATTTTCTTTTTATTTTCCATGCTATAATTGTTACTTTGTTGTTTCTTCAAAAAGCATCATCTGGGAAATATGCTCGGTAATAACTGACCACAATTACCTAAACATGTTTTCTGTCCCCTGAGACACACAACAGAGTATGGGGAAGAGAGTGGAGGTATAAACACAGCAGCAGTGGTATTTCTATACCTACACCCTATGGGTAATCGGGAATTTGCTGAAAAAAAATTTTTTTTTAATATGTATGAATCCTACTATATTCGTAATGGTCCTCTTACCAATTGCATCAATTACAGAGAGGCAATAAACCGCAGTGCAACTTTTCCAAACTCAAAGACAAGAAGTCTTTTGTGGGGAAAAACATTTAGAAAATCCTACATAGAGCACACCCTCGTTAAGAGTTCATAATTCATATTAGCAAATTACTCTGTGGAAAATATAATTTAGAAACATTTAACTCAGTATAACCTAATGTTTTCTAAATTTAATTAAGACTCCTCTTCTGTTTTGTTCCCCCTGCACACTCATCATCTCCTCAAAATGTTTTGTGCAGGGAAGATTAAAACCCATGTGGCAAGAATTATCATCTTCATTTTACAGAGAAGATAATTAAGTTAAAATAATAAAAGGTTCACCCAAAGACGGTTAATAGTACTGCAATCTTAATATATATCAACTGAATTACCATTCAGTTTTCTTTTTGTAATCCGAATTTGTCCTACAAAAGTTGTCTCAAATATATACATATGTGTGTAAGCATACATGTGTGTATATGTATGTTTATGCTTTTAAAAACATCCTAAGTGTAAAAGTATTTTTTAAGAAAAATTAAATGTTAGATTTAAATCCAAATTAACGGTACCACTGATTGCTGTGTAACTCTGTGAGAACTTCTGGGGTTGAAGATGTAAAGATTGAAAGAGGCTTCCAGGTGAAGTTGTAGGAAAGAATGTGGATGTTATAACCCTGACCCTCAAATGCAAATTTTTTTTTAAACGGAGTGAATAGGTATGACTATAATACAGTTTCTCGTTTGGTGGAAAAATACTGCTTGAAAGACTGAACACAGGCAGTGGATTATAGTGAAAAGGCTTTTGAAATCAGAGGACCTGAGATCTAGTCCTGGCTCCATTGCCTATATGCTGGGCAGATTTAAATTGCTACAGGGGTCCTCAAACTTTTTAAACGGGGCCAGTTCACTGTCCCTCAGACTGTTGGAGGGCCATTGGAGAGTGCGGCGCACATTCCACACGTGCCCACTGTGGGCACAGGACAAGTTGGCTACTAAAGATGACAGGGGTGGCAAAAACACCAGGCGGGCCGGATAAATGTCCTCGGCAGGCGGCATGTGGTCTGAGGGTTGTAGTTTGAGGCCCCCAGGGCCTTATTATGTTGGAATTTCAGTTTCTGCATTTGTAGAATGGGGTGACACTAGACTTGTCCAGCTTTTTTCTTAGAATTAAATAAGTTGCACTCATAAGTGATTGGTAAACCATTAAGTGCATTGCAAAGGATATTAGAAACAGTAAACATTTATAAATTATTTGTTGGTGTGAACTAATAGAATTGACCACAGTATCAGGGATTGTACATCCTATATCAGATATTTTACCTTATAGGGTAAATATGACACATTTTATGGTATTTACTAGTCCATGTGACAAGGCATATGACTTGTTACTAAAAAAAATGAATTCATATAATCTTTACCATTTATACTAATTATTGAAATGATACAACCCTTTCTCTTCACAGATTATCAAAGTGAAATGAACAAGAGGCTCTCTCCTGGTCAGCATTATATGGAAGGTAATTAACAAAGCTAGGATTAAATATCAAGTCTTCTCAATGAAAAGCTTTTCTTTTTATACTGTGTGTGTTTCATATAAAATAGTGTCCAAATGGTAGCATGTGTTCCATTGTATTTGGCAGGTCTGCCTTCATTTATGGTCCTGAAATTTTGAGGCATGCTAAGAAAGATGGTATGCAATATAATGTTTCTTGGTCAATTGTTTGAGCAGGACTACTAGGCATTTTTGGCCATTTGGCATGTGACAGACGTATTTACTCCATCTGTGAACTTATAGAAATCCAAATTGGGATGTGGGAGGACATATCTATTCTCAAGAGATAATTTATGCAAATGTAATGAGCAAAGAGAAGGGCTATTCTCTAGTTTTATGGCTTATATTTTGTTATGAAAAATCAGAGCATACTAATTAGGAGTAAAGAAAACCTACTGTTACCACCTCTAAATGAGAAAGAAAGATTATAATTGAATTTCAGCACTGTCAATCATTTTGTTTATAAAAGATGAAAGTTGGTCACCTCTAGGTGAAAAAGCAGTGATCAGATGGTATCTGTAGATAAGTATCTTCTGTCTCTTACTAAAACTGAGGTAAGATCAAATTGAATGTCTACTGAAAGTTTTATAAATAATTTAGAAAGAATTCTTATGTCTAAGAACCCATATAGACAATATATAATTATCACTTCTGATTAGAAAGTAAAATAGGGTCATTGAAAACCTTTGTCTGATTTATGTCTATTTCTTAGAGTTCATACATTTCTTCATTTCACAAATATTTATTGAGATTCTTTTATGTTCCATGTATTCCTCTGGACTTTAAGAATATATCAGAATATATTCAAATATATTTGAATAATTTCAAAATAGAAATGATTTCCCTCCACAGCTCATATTCTACTAAATATTTCATTCTGACTTGTCAAAAAAGAACCAATTAATTGATTTGTGAATGATTAAATATATGAGTTTCATCTGATCTTTTGTTTAAAATTTCCCTAAAACAATGGCTATGTGTAAACATTTGGTTTAATACTGTTGTTTTTCTCTAAACGTGAATTATAACCTGTGATTGTGGCAAAATGATTCAGACTTTTAGTTACATATATAGAGATTGTGTATTGACAGAGATACAACAGTTATATAAGAAGTAACCCACATACAGAATTTTGCCTATATTTATGTCTGTATCTACACCTTTATCTATATCTTCATAGACATATAGACAGATATAGATTAGATTTAGATATAGGTAAAGACAAAAGTATCGGTATATACATAGATATATCAATTCTCTTGCCAGAAAAGATGATAAAACTACTATCATAATCTATTTTATTCAATAGACCTTTATCTGTCCCCCAATATATAAAAGGCATTGGTCAAGGTACTGTGATTATTTAGTTAAATAAGACTATTCTGACCTCAAGAGATGAAAATCTAGTAGATGAGATTAGGTTTATATACCAATACGGGGAGGAGGCAGGGCATAATACAATAAATGACATATAAATTCTATAGTTGAGATGATCCCAGTAGATGAAGGGATCATTGATTCTGGTTTAAGGAAGTGGGCAAGGCTTAATAACTGAGCAAGCTATTTATTCAGCTTAAAATATCCAGACACTTCAATCTAATACTATTTTATCAGATCTTTACCTGAAGTATCTAAAGTCCTTGAAAGAACTTAGCTCTAATTAAATATACTCAAATCCAGTTTCAGCTTCTTTCACTGGGTCTTGTTGTTGAAAGCAAGCGTTCAGTCGAAGGTAACTTTCTGTTCACCTTCTGAAGCCAGCACAAAAAATAAGTTTCTGTCTTATGTTTAGTGACTTCTCTGTCTGCCTCTGAGACACCTAAAGGCTGTAGCCAATCAGCAGTCCTACAGGGTTTTTATTTTTTATTAATGAATCTGAGTAATCTTGAAAAAAAACTAGGATAATTTTAAGAAGGAGAAAGGAAAAACAAGTATTCATATACATCTAAACGTGCAAAATAATTTTTATTGTATTGTTTCCAGTGTAATTTGAAGTGAGAGGAGAGGAGTGTTTACCTTTATCCTTTCCCAGGTAGAGTGCTGACCAGCCAAGTTCAGGGATCCATTCACGTGCATGACACCACCAAACTGGTTGTGCATAGTTTCAGTTTTCTAGATACAAATAAAAGTGGCACACATCTATTAAGCCATTACTGCTCTCTACCATTTCCTTTTTTTCTAGAGCAGATGTCCCTTTTTTAGGCTAATCTCATCTGATATTTTTAAATGTTTTGATTGATGAATTCATGATTGTTTAGAATGTGTGTATATTTTTGGCCAGAATATCACAGAAGAGATGTGTCCTTTTCTGTGTATTGTATCTGGGGTACAAAATGTCACATGTCATTATAACTGGAGATGTTTACTTTGATCACTTGGTTGATATTTGTGTATACCAAGTTTATCCACTGTAAAGTTACTGGTTATGCAGCTCTGTGTTAATAAGTATCTTGAGAAAGATACTCTGACGCTATACAAATATCCTACAACCTATCTCTACTCAAAAGTTTGAATAATAATTTTGGCGTGAAATCTTGCCACTAATAATTATTACTGGACTATTCTATTGGAAATTTTCTATTGTCTTCACTTCTTCTACATTTATTATTTGTATTTATTTTATAAGGTGGAGATATCACTTCTCCCACATTTATTTACTTATACCATTATACATTTATATCAGTTGGACACATGGATATTTATGTTATTCTGTGGGATATATCCTAGTACTACATTATTTATTTTGTTGCTTACATTGTTCTAGATTGGTTATTGGAACTGTTTTACACAGTATCTTCTAGCCCTTTAATGTGCCCCCATCCTTTTATGATCATTTCCTTACTTTTCAATGGATAAGATGCTCTGGACTCATTTTGTATTTTCTGTGTACGTAACCTGGAATCAACCACTTCTCCAAGGATCTCAAGTTTCTTTGTACTGGAGAATGCTATTCAGACACTAAGATCTGAATGCCCAGTGTGCTCATTGCTTCTGGGGTATTATTATTTATGGGACTTCTCAGCAGACTAAACTTAGATTAAGCACACATGTATAAAACACATTTATTTTTATTTCTGTATCTGAATATTTGTATAAATATTAAAAAACAATGTGTTCATAATGATACACCTACAATCCAACAACCACAGATTTCATTCTAGCCTTTCCCCTTCAGTATCTGTAATATTTTTCTGTGTCATTGAGAAACCAGACTCTCCTTATGTGCAATGTAGTTACTTATTTGTTCAACTCTGTTATATATACGAATTAGTTTTAGATTTCATAACCCATACGCATTTGAGGAACAAATTTGCTAACTAGAATGCACTATTTGTTTACTGTTCTTTGTCTGTGCTGCTATAACAGAACACCTAAGACTGGATAAATTATAAAGAACAGAAATTTATTTTCTCACACTTCTGGACCCTGAGACTTCCAAGATCAAGGCCCCGGCATCTTGTGCGGGCTTTTTTGTTGTGTACTCCTGAAGGAAGGGACACTGGGTCCTAACATGGCAGAAGGCAAAAGACAAAGAAGAAAAAAAGGGGGCCTGAATGATGTTAATTCTAATTCATTCTAATAATGTTAATCAGACCCATGAGGGTGGAGCCCTCATAGCCCTATCATCTCCCAAAAGTCCCACCTTCTAACACTGCTACCAAATTTCAACATGAGCTTTGGAGGGGACAAACATTCAAATCATTGCTGTTCTTTTGGTTTAGCCTTAGGATATCTAGTCTATATATGTTTTCCAAAGTAACTAAAGTTATTTTTTTTCTTTTTCACTTATTTGTATATGGTTATATTATTCATTTGTGATACACTTAGGTTTACAGGTCACTATTTGTGTTTGATTTGGGGTCCACCCCCCGCCACATGCTGGCTATTTGTTTTTACTTTACAGACAGCAAAACAGTTATACTACTCTTTGTAGTATATGACCTTATGAGCTTTGACAAACGCATGAAGTCACGTATTCACTAACATAGTTATGAATACAAAACAGTCCCATCACACCAAAATTCCCTTGTAGTTAACCGCTCCATTTTTCCTGAATCTGGTAAATACTGCCCTGTTTTACGTCTCTTTGGTTTTGCCTTTTCCAGAATGTCACATAAATAGAAATATACTATATTAGACTACAGATTCTTAATGAGGGACAATTTTGTTTCCAAGGTGACACTTGGTAACACCTGGAGACATGTTTTAATTGGTAACACTGCAGTAGATGTTGCTCCTGGCCTCTAGTGGATAGAGGTTAGGGATGCTGCTAAAAATCCTACAATGCACAGGACAACGTCCAGCAACAAAGAATTACCTGGCCCAAAATGTCAACAGTGCCCATGTTGAGAATCCCTGATGTAGATTTTTGGGCCTGGGTTCTTTCACCTAGTAAAATGAGTTAACGATTCATCCATATTGTTGTCAAATCAATAGTTGTTGTGAGGTTTTTATTCTTTTAAATTTGTAAGTGGTTTGTTTAATGATCCTTATAGACCAGAAAGAATGTGGTACCTTGGTAAATGTGTACTCGAAAGGAAATGTGTACTCTATTGTGATTAGATGGACTGCTCTGTAAGTGCAAATTAGGTCAAGTTGGTTGATTGTAGTAATCTTCAGGTATTCTTTTATATAACCTTATACTTTTCAGCTCACTTATTCTATCAATTACTAGGGGCGAACTGTTGAAATCTTCAACTACAAATGTAGATTTGTTTATTTATTTATTGTTATTATCTCTTTCTGTTCTATAAATACTTGCTTAATGTGTTTTGAAGCTCTGTGGATAGCTGTACATATGTTTGGATTGCTATATATTCTTGGAGAATTGACCATTTTATCATTAGTATGTCCCTTGTTATTCCTTATTATTGTGCAATATCTGCCCCAGTTAAGCAAAATTTCAAATCCCAACTCTCCCTGCAGATGCCTATTTCTCTCCAGATATTCGGTTAGCTGGTTGCCTTGTGATGTTCTGTCTCTGATGATTTTAAGAAAAATTATGGATTTGGAGTTTTTGTAGATTTTTCTTATTGTAATTGTAGGAACAACATTTTTTTCCAGCATTTTATACCACTGAGTAAAAAGTAGAAACCTCTTTATGTTTTAAATTTTTAGTGACTACATTGTTTAAGTTATGGAGCATTTTTATTCTTTTTCTTATCTATTTGTGTATTTTAAACATTATATAACATTTTAAATATTGTTCTATTATTACTATGATCCTAATCATCAGTTTTTATATTTGTTGACCTTTTCCTGTGAGTACTTGGTCGGTTGGTAGTTTGTCATCTTGTGTGATCTATAATTTTGAGCATGTCATCTTCAGGGTTTTTTTTTTCTTTCTTTCTTTCTTTTTTACCACATCTGTACCCTGGACTGTACCTTGGATTGTGGCAATTACCTGCTATGCAATTTTCTGTTTGCACCTGAAAGCTTTGACTATGGAGTTGGGCACCATTCTTGTATCATTTAGTGATACAAACAATTTTTTTTCTTTCTATTTGTTTTCTTTCTTTTTTTTTTTTTTTTTGCTATCACAGCCCAGTCTTCTTAGTTTTCTTCAATAAGTTAGCAATTTTTCCTGGCTGATTTTCACTGACAAAAATCTTTTCAGAGACCCAATTTTATGGAGGATTTGTACACCCTCCCCTCATAGGTTCTAGGTTACAACTCCTCTCTTTGCTTAAGAAATAAACTCTCAGCACTCAAGCTCCTAGCCCCTCGATACTATAGAATAATCTGATACACTTAAGTTGTCTGGCATAAATTTATACTTGCCATAAATTTATACTTGGCTTATCAGAAATTACACCATACTCAGCTTATGTACCTCTCAAAATTCGGTTCACTATAGTTCTCTGATCAACTATAATGATGACTTTCAATGAAAGTTATTTCACAAGATGTCACAAGAGGGACACTGTTGCTGGTGATATGTGTGCCAGCATTGTAATTACTAAGTTTTACCTGTGACTAATTGGAAAATTAATGGGTACAGCACTTGATCAGTATGGGAGAAAATGTCCATTATAAGCATTATGATGAAGGGTTGCTATTTTATTCCCTAGGGAAAACAGACTAAGGATTTTTGTGTTTTTTATTGTGTGTCCAGCATTTATAAGTGTTTATAGCAGGCAAGGCAGACCTTTTCATAGAAGCTCAGTCTACCATCTAAATTAATTCTCCAAGAACTCACAGATTATCTGTGTGATAATCAAATCAGCATTTGCCTGAGATCAGTGCCAAACTCACTGCTCTAAATACTTTTTTGGAATTGACCTTTTGAAAATGGGAAGAGAAATTGCTGGATGACTTTGGCTCTGAACTCAAGTTTCCTGGGCTTGGATCCTACCGCTATTGCTCAAAAGCTGTAAGAACTTTAATGATATAAACCTTGCTCTGCTAGTTTTTTCCCTCTGTTGAGAGGATTGAATGAAATAATACAGATAAAATATCAATTTATATTGGCTATTACTATTGTTTTAACCCTCTCCAATGTCATTCATCCTCTTTTTCTTTATAGGTGTATAGAGTGTGCTTATGTATGTGTGCTGTGTATTAATACATGTGTATATGTATATATGTATTAATACATTATTATATAGTATACTCTATTTTATATTTTGTTATTATATCCATATATAGCATTAACATCACCAATATCAGTTCTACAACCTCACTCACAAATACCATCATTACCCTTCATAAGACTTTTGAGCTCCTATAAAATAACAAGGAGGATTTTACCACCTCATCATCAATCTTGGGCTCCAATTTATTCTTAGCAATGTTTGTTTGCCTTTCTAGGTTGACTATCATTTTCTTTGATAGAAAAACTGATACAAAATATCTGAAGAGTTTTCACATTTATGATGTTGTCTATTTACATTGCTGACCCCAACCTTCTTCTGCCTTCTCCAAACATTCTTTATTATGATGGAGTTTTAGACCAATTCTGTTTTTGACTGACCTCCAGTTATTTACTTGAGAAATAATAATTGAATTATGCATATTTCTGTGTACTAGAGGTAAAAGGATAAATAAGAAAAATGAGGCACATTTTGTCAGTTTGGGGCATTTAAATGCTTTTTCATCCATTATTTCTCTGATAACTTACTCTTAATTTTATTCTCTCTTCTTTTACCTACTTTCCCTACTCCACTATTTTTTTTCTTTTTAAATATATATTTATTGGTAGGAGATACTTATTTAGCTCTCTTGGAATCCCATGATTTTGGCAAGAAAGAATCAGATTCTTGTCAATACTACCAAGTTAATTTCTCCAGGAATAAAACTCTTGATCTTTGGTATTCTCTAGTTTTAAAGTGCAGGAACACATAGTTGACTTTTTTTCACAGACTTCTATACCAATATAAGGCATATATTAAAGATGTTGTCCATGCCAACAAATCGGTATTCTACAGGGAAACTGGTAGAAACTCTGGTGTTTCAATATATTTCTATTCAATGTATATATTTATTTAAAGAATAAAGGTGTCTTTTTAATATGTTTTGCTTTGTTTCTCCTTAAATGTGGAGTGAATATATTTTCTTAATATTATATATGTAAATAGTTTTCCATCCTCTTTCAATTTTAGTCCCTTCATCTCGCAAGAATTCATATCTCATAGCAAGCATGAATGGAGATCTTAATAGGAGAGATTGAAGTAGCAACCTGCATCCCTAGTTTTGCCTTATGGGTCTCTTTTTATATTTCTCTTGTAAACACTCAGCACCTAATGGCACATAACACCTACCTACCATGCTGAATCATTTCCAGATAGATCCAAATTGTATGCATCAGCTTTTAGTTCACTATGTCCTCCTCCATGCATAGGATCAAACAGCAGATATAAGCCAACTAATGAGCATGTTTCAAAGAACATCCATGGAAATTTCAACATGAGAGGAACTAAAGGAAGAAATCCATGGTCAAATAAGTTTGGGAAATAGTATATCCTAAAATCCCCATTTCCAAATTCATAATGCATATTAGTATTTTAAAAACATAAGGATATCCATATTACATTTTTGTTTCAACATTTACCAAAGGTATTTAACTACATAACTTGTGTGTCTAGATGTGTGTAAATGTGTGTCTGTGTAAAATATCAATTAATATCCTGGTGATCTGATGTTCTATAGAACAAAGTTTAGAAAATACTAATGTCAATAGTTTATACTAACAGAAGTAAAGTGATGGCACAACATGCAGAGAGAGAGAGAGATTTCAGAGTGTGATTGCGGCTATGTTTATCAAGTAAAAATGCTTTTAAATGAGGGCTGTGCCATTGCATGAATTGCAGGATGAAATCTGTGCCTCAACTTGGATCATATGGGAAAAAATACCAACAAGAGATGTTCATTTATTCAATAAATATTCACTGAACAACTACCCTGAGTCTGGCCTTGTTCAAGGCATTTGGGATGAATTATAAAACAAGGCTGAGAAAGCTTTCTGACCCTAGGCAGTTTATTCTGAAAGAGAAAAACAGACAAAACTCAATATAACTAATATGCAAATGGCATAGAATGTTAGAGGGCGACAATTGCTGTGGGAATAAAAGTAAGGAAAGAGGGATGCCTGGGCTGGGGAGAGGAAAGAGATAACAATTTTATATAGGGTAGTCAACTAAAAATTTCAGTGGGAAGGTGACATTTGAGGAAACATTAAAGGAAATGATGGAAAGGCTTTCCAGGCAAAAAGAACAGCCAATGTAAACATCTTACTGTAGAGATGTGCCTGGAATTTTGAATGAAGTACAAATAATCAATGTGGCTAGGAGACATTGAACATGGGGAAGAGTGTAGGAGAGAAAATTAGAGTTGTAAAGGAAGTCTAATCATGTAGAGTTTTGTAGTCCAAGGTAAAGCTTTTATTTTATTGAAATGAGGAAGCCATAAAGGTTTTTGATATGAAATCACAACTTATGATTTCAAAGGGTCACCCTGGCAAAGGTGCTTAGATATACTGGTCTTGTTTGATCTATACCCAGTGTGCCAGGTTAGCCATTAACTGTGTTTCCTTTAACTCTCCAAAGTGTTCCAGTTTGGGTCCAGGCGCAGTGCTTCATGCCTATAATCCTAGCACTATGGGAGGCCAAGGTGGGTGGATCGTTTGAGCTCAGGAGTTCCAGACCAGCCTAAGCAAGAGCGAGACTCTGTCTCTACTAAAAGTAGAAAGAAATTACTTGGACAGCTAAAAATATATAGAAAAAAAATTAGCCGGTCATGGTGGTGCATGCCTGTAGTCCCAGCTACTCGGAAGGCTGAGGCAGGAGGATTGCTTGAGCCCAGGAGTTTGAAGTTACTGTGAGCTAGGCAGATGCTACGGCACTCTAGCTCGGTCAACAAAGTGATACTCTGTCTCAAAAAAAAAAAAAAAAAGTGTTCCAGTTTGGCTGATTAATTCTGTGGTCATCCTAACTTTTCCTATTGTGTTTTGAATTGACTTTAAGGAGGATTCAGATCTTCAGCACTTAGAATAGAATATACAAAAAGAACACCCATAATTACAATGGTTATACAAGTCTCTTTGGGTGACCAACTCGATTTTAAAACTGAAAAGTCCCATGTCTAAGAAACTCCCTCATTCCCAGGCAAAGTGAGATGATTAGTCACCCTAAAATTGTTGACAAAAATAATTTTATAAATGAAATGAAGTTCAGATGTGAGGTCAGAAAATATAAACTTATATTTTTTTCCTTTTAAAAATCTTAGGCAGATAAATGTTCCTGCCAATTAAGTGAACATTTATCAAAATGGGCAGTTAAGGTGACTTTGAAATTCCATTATAATAAGAGGACATAGTGGTTGAATATTTAATAGGTTCCTAAAGTTAGAATTGTAACTTTTGGTTTCTCTGCATTCATGTCGTGTCTAGCAATGAATGATTGTAGGACATTTCAGAGTGATAGAATATAGAGGTACTTAGAGAAGAATCCTAATCTTGAAGCCATATATCAAGGCCACTGACAAACAAGCATACTTTTCCATAAAAGGACATTGGGGAGCAAGATTTTCAGAGAAATACTGTGTTGCTAGAAATTTTTCTAATGTTTTTATGAACGATATTTAGGATGTATGAAAGCAAATATTTAGTAAATTTCTTCTTATTTTTCTTAATACATTAGAAGAAGAAATATTTTTTGTTAAAAAGGCACCTTTAGAAAAGACACCTTAGGAAAGACTTGTAAAGATTCCCTAAAAGATTCTTCTGACTCAATTTAGGTAAGGAGATTGTATAGAAATGTCTTGGAACTAATATCTAAGATATTATTTCTAATCATCTAAAACTCTTTGCAGTAGAATGGTTTTCAACTAGAAAGACTATTCATTAGGGTTAGCCCACTATTCTAATCAAACAAAAATTTTACTTAATGGTGTGAGTCATATCCCAGCTACCATAAAACATGTTTACTGAGGAAAAAAAGCAATATTTTTCCAACCTAAAACATAATAAATACACCTTTATTTTCTAAAATTTCATCATTTTCTCAATTGACATTTTTCACAATAGATACAGATTAAGCCATGCTGCTAATCTTTGGCCTTTGACTCACTCATAAATCTCTCTAAATGACTGTAGGATTTATTATCTTACCTAATTTCTACTATTGATTGATTTAAATGAGATATTTGCCATCTAATGAACAGATGTCACTGCAATAACAAGTTTCCCTACTTCTAGTTCCTTCTGCAGTTTATATCACACTAAGTGATAAGCCTAATCTTGCTGACACACTATTTTCATTTTACCATGCAATGTCTGAAAAACTTATATAGATCTTTCCTTTCTTCTCTGCAAATAGGACTGTTCCTAACCTTCACCATAATTCTCATTACTCTTCAACACAAGACCTCCAATCCAGTAAAATTGGTCTCCATATTCTTCCTAATTCTTTTTATTTAATTCCTTCTACTTTCAAACTTTTATTCTCATCTACAAAATGCAAAAATTTTAATGTACTGTTCGAACTTTAAGATATTCTCCTGTCTATATTTACCTTTAATAGATTTCTCTCTTCACTTAGTATTTATAATTGGGCTCAGAGGCACCTAATTAATATTCTCTTCAGTTGTTTAATGTATGTAATCTAGTCCCCCAAATCAGCATTTACATGCCTTAAATACAAAAAAGCTGGGCCTTATTTTTTGGTCACAACTGGCATACCTAGAACACTGGACATATAATCTAGTCAGTCATATACTTACCGATTTATTGGCTGAAATCTGAAACTGTTTCTAATCCATAGGTCAGAGTAGGAAGTTCATGGCAAACATAACTCTCCTGTTAGAGCCACTAAAATGAAATGAAGGGCAAGATTTAGAACTAAGATAAGATGCTAAATGCTCACACGTATTTATCAGTCACCACTCAAGATCTTTAAGATGAATTTTGTTTGTTTCCTAGATTTTCATATGTTGCATTCCTTTCTGTGACTTCAGAAAGAGTCATTTCATAAGCTCTGTCTTCTAAGTTTACAAATGCAAGTCATAGTTTTTAAATATAGAGCCATAAGGAGTCTTAGATAGCAAACAGTATAAGCCTAACATGGTATGTATTTAGAATTCCCAAATAGAAAAGAAGATAAAATTGTGTAAATAATTATTTTAAAACTAAGTCAGAAACAAATTTAAAAATATTTTAGAAACCAAAGGACAAACTTAAATGAAAAAACACATTCACCACACATATAAAATATGTGAAGTTATCTTATAATTAATTTTAAAATAGAACATTAGTCAAAGAATTAGACAGGTATGTCATAAAAAAGAAATATAAGTAGCTTATAAACACTTAAAAATATGCAAAACCTCACCTGTTATTAAAACAATGAAATGTTATCTTTTATCTAAAAAATAAAAAAGATTTACATGCTTAATAATACAATTTCTGTCAGAATTTGGGGAAAATACTCTCTACCACATCACTGGTGGGAATGATGATCAGAACAACTTTTTCAGAAGCCAACTTAGAGATGGCTTTCAAATTTCTAAATATGCACCTTTTCATTCACAATTCCCCTTCTAAGAATTAATGCTAATGTTTTAAGCATGTATGCAAGTAGTATGTATATGTATATAAGAATATTGTTGTAGGGAAATGATAAGGCATAAAAATAAATCACAAAAACAGTATAGTAAATCTATTTGTACTGATATGGAAAACATATACCTTATTTATTTTGTATATATATATATATATAAACACAGATATATGAGTGTGTGCATATGTGTGATCATGTGTGTAAATAGAAACTTTCTGGAGGACATGTCAGAAACTATTGTCCATAGTCTTCTCTGAGAATTAGAAACAGATGCCTGGAGTAGAAGGAAGATTAACTTTTCCGCATATATTCATTTGTAGTCTTTGTAATTTTTAATCATATAAATGTATTATTTAATAATTATAAATTAATTGACCTTTTATGTACCTTACATTTATATTTATCATGTAATTTGTATTCTACATTGGATGTTATATATGTATAGTGTCAATATGTGTATGTATGCTATATATGTGTATGTGTGTATGTATATATGTACATGCACTCTGTATAAGTGCACATATATGTACATTTTGTGTTACAAAGATTACAAACACATATATTCATATATATGCAGTTCTATATACATATATAGCATGATAAAATGAACAAAACACAGGAATTTTTTTTTTTTAAAAAAGGGAAAATCTGGTCTATATAATCCTATGTCTAATTTAAGCAATAAAAGAGGATCAAAGAGATTTTGACTTGTCCATGTTCATTTTGATAGTTAATTGAAACTGGAATTGAGACTAGACTTTATAGGTCATAAATTAGTTTTAGGGCTATTTACATATTTTTCTCTATAAATAAATTCCACTTTTTATTTATAAAGGTAAGTTTATACTTTAATTCCTGCATTAACCTTCGTTGCTTCCAAAAGTTTTCCATTTACTATTTTTTCTTAAATATTTCCAATTATTAAATTGTATCTCTAATTAGATTTAGTTTTTTAGATTCTTATTTCTCATAAGTTATCACCTGTACTTCTACAAAACTGAAATTTTAAGGCATTTTTTCTGTGGCTTGATTTTTGCATTGCTAAAGTTCTAAAGTCACAAGATAACTTTAGGTTTGCATTTTTATCACTTTCATCATTTTTTTCCCCAAGTGTGTTTTCACTGTGGTTGGCTTTTATTGGCACCAGTGTGGATTGTGACATTGAAAATTTCCATGGGAAATATCAGAAATGCTATTTTCTAGGGTTCCCTCTGGAAAAATGTTAAAGATGGCACAGCCAATTTTTATATCAATTTACTTACATGGAAATTGCATCAGAGATTTCAATTGACTTAAAATCTAAAAAAATTATTGAGAGAAGCAAGAAGAGGTTTTATGAAAATAAATGAGAAAATGTTAAAATTTTGTAAGAAAGTTTTGGTATGCTAACCTTAAATCATAAACATTTTAATCCTACTGAGGTAACTTTTTCAACTTTTAGGAGTGTATGTGTAGGGATAGTACAGGGAAGATGGATACAAATTATTTGTTTTTCCTTTCATTAAGAGGAAAAAATTCTCTTTCTTGTATATCTGGAGTGGTCCTAGTCACTTGTTTGACAAATACAAGGCTGTGGATTTCCAAGGTTTGAAAACTTCCAAGGTTATGTCATTAGAGTCTTACAGTTTCCAATCTGGCCTCTTGGAATGTTTGCTTGGAGTGGATAGGAGGGAAAAATCAGCCCCTAAGTCAGAAGCCTGACTATCTTAAGACTACTATGCTGTCAAGAAGCCCATGCTATTAAGAAGCCCAAGCTACATATATGAAGAGGCCACATGGAAACAGTACAGAGCTAGCTCCAGATATTCTAGGCATGGGACATTTGAACGTGGAAGCCATATTTAAAACTTCTTCCACAAAAGATGTGGTATTCAGAGATGGAATCTTTATATTTTTATTTATTTTTTTCCAGCATATTATGGGGGTACAAATGTTAAGGTGGAATCTTTAAAGAGAGGAGCCCTCATGAGTGAAAGCCCTTGTAAAACTAGCCCAAGGGAACTTGTTTGCCCCTTCTACCATGTGAAGACATAGCAAGAAGGCACCATCTGTGAGAAATGGGGCCCTTCCTGGACACTAAATCTACTGGTGCCTTCATCTTGCACTTCCCAGCATGTAGCACTGTGAGCTATACATTTATGTTGTTTATAAATTACCCAGTCTATGGTATTTTGTAATAGCTGCCCTAATGGCCTACATTAGTAATCCAGAACAAAAACTAAATGCCTTTGTTCAGAAGCCATGCAGAAATCTGAGACACTCATGGGGAACTGTCTCCCAACACTGGCAAATGTGACTATATGGGTGACAGTTTCACATATGTAATTGAAAAGGAAACAGTGAAAATGAATGAGTATTGAATTATTAGATTTCATCAGACTGGAAGCAAATAGTTATTCACCCTATTGTCAAATACAATTCCTTTATGAACTTTGAAAAGTCATTAAAATTCTGTCATTTTCTATATGTGACTTCTGGTAAATCATCTGAGCTATTTCTAGAATGTATGCAAATGAAGTTTATCATAAAAGAGATCAAATTTTATCCCTTAATAATATCGTTGTTCTATTAGGGAGGAGAATAGCAAAACTTAAAATTTAGAGTATTTATTTTAAAAATTCATTCAGGGGCATGAACAGATACCATGTCCCAGATTGTGGAGAAGCTAATTAAACCAGCAGTTCAGGACCAGTTTTCTTAGGGGGAAAAAGAAGGAAAAGAAAATAACACTAGGAATCTGGATATTAGCAAAAATTCTCTATTGGTTATGACTGCTGAGTATTTCATAATATTGAAAGCATTAATTTGAAAGAATAATTTCACTTGAAGATGGGGTGAAAGTATTTCATTTTATACAGCTGAATTAAATTACTGTTAAGCAGAAGATGACTTAATTTGGTATATATTCACATATGTAATGGAGAAGTGCTAAACACTTTGTTGTTGTCTGTAACATTGGAAAACAGGATACAAAATAATTTTTGTTGTTTTATTAAGTTACTAATTAATTTGTGAGCTATGTTGTAGACTGTGAAAGGCTCATCAAGATCAGAGTGCAGGGATGGGCACTTGTGAAGCACCCTGAGTTGTAAGTTATAAAGCATGGTGTTCCCTGTCAAAATGTGTTTACATTTGACTTTAACTATGCTCAACACCTTACTTCCTGAGAACTGATGACAAACAATGTACCTGTAACTTTGTTCAGAATGGAGGAAATCTCTGAAAATAGTGAAAATTATCAACTCGTGGAAACTGATTATATGTCTTTTCAGGATGCTGTGGGAAGAAATATGCAGTGACTTAAGTTTATTGGCTTTGTAAAGAAAAGATTCTCATATAATTTCTAAGCAGAAAATTAATTTTAAAAAGTCGCAACTATATAATTTCAACTGACATACTAGTGGGTATCAGTGATGCATTTGGGATTCAAAGAGTCTGAACTTATTTATTCAGAGCAAAATTATTAGACTTCATCTTGTTATTATCATCAAAAAGTCAGAAGATAAAAAATGCTGGTGAGGATGTAGATAAAGGAGAACTCTTACACACTGTTGGTGGGAATGTAAATTAGTACAGCCACTATGAAAAACAGTATGGAGTTTCCTCAAAAATTTAAAAATAGAACTACCATATGATCCAACAATCCTACTATTGAGTATATACCTGAAGTAAATGAAATCAGAATGTCAGAGAGATCTATGTACTTTCGTGTTTAATACAGCATTATTCATAATATTTAAAACATGAAATCAACTTGTGTCTATTAGTGAATGAATTTATAAAGAAAAAGGGGTATATACACACAATGGAACTTAGAAGCACAGATTTAGTTGTCAGGAAGTTGAATCTTTTTTTCCCAACCACGAGCTCTATGATCTTGGGCAAAACATTGAACCACTCATTTTCTCAGTACCTGGGTCTATAGCCTGTGCAAAATAGAAATGGCAAGGATGGTTTAATAAAATTGCTATGAGAATCAAATGAATGCTCTATACAAAGCACCCAGAATAATTCTTGACACACAATAAGAACTCAATAAATAACATACATTTTCCATTGCACTATTATTATAGCAGGAGACTAGTTTACTAAACAGGGATTATAGAATGGGTACTTTCAGAGCATAAGAAATATTATGATTAAGTATTAAAAGATTTCTCTGAATTTAGCACAGGGCACCTGATCCCAGCCCCGATGGGAATAAAGGAGCCTTAAGAGTTGCGTTTCAGTGGTCAGATCTAAGGATGAGGGCCTGTGATTGCCTCAGTATCTCCTGTGGTAAGTTTATGGTCTACTAACCAGGCCAAGTTCTCAATTATGCTTTCTGCTTGATTGTTTGCCTATTTTTCTTTCCAACCATTAGATAAAGAGGGATTGTTATGTTCTATCTAGGATTTTTAATAACAAATAGGGATAGGCTTCTATCTTGAGGCAGTGCCACTGAGACAATAGTGAATTGTCAAGAACAAATAGGTTAAGGAAAAACTGTAAATTGACTCAGCAAACCCTAATGTCCAAGTCAGTGCTTCATTTCCTGCTTTTACCAGTTCAAGTTATGGGTACAAATAGCATCAGGTTGTAGGGAAACCTACTTAATGGTATGACATACAATAGCAACTTGGAAGCTATTCATTTTTTTTTCCTTCCTCTTTAGGGACTAGATCCAAAACTGTAGGTTTCAGATAGTAAAGACCGGGAAATGATTCAAAAGCTGAAGATAGAGACAGAAGCATTAGAAAAGACCAGAGGTGCGAATTTTCAGTAGAGAAAGTATATGTAGTTCTTAGGTACTATCACAGATTAGATAGGGGGTCTGTGTTTGAGTCTTCAGCAGACTCAGGGTTGAAGAACACAAAGATTTTTTATACCCCTAAGGACAGCACTTGAGTGACGATGAGAAGGCTGGGAAATTTAAAGAGGCTTTTAGTACAGATGAGCAGGTACAGAGTGCCCAGACCAACCCTGTAGCTCATCTCACAGGGTCTTGGAGACAAACGGAACATCTTGGCAGATGCCAGTTGAGAGTGATGAGACAACAATGATCAGTGGATTAAAAATAAATGATGACACTTTCCCAGATACCACTTTCTCTACACTGCATAGGGCCAAACAACCCAGGAAAAAGAATGAGAAAATTTCCAAGAATTCATTAGTCAGGTTTAAACCTCAAATTGCCGAGTTTGCTTATAATTGACCAAGATTTTATTTTCTACCTTTTGGCTCAACAAAGTCTCTAAATAGAGACAGAACAAATATTATGTGAGCCTGACATGTGTGCCTGGCACTGTATAGTTGTTGGGAGCATGTCAGTGAACAAAACAAACATGAAATTTTATATTCAGTGAAAGTAGTAAACTATGTAGAAATATTAATAATAAAGAATATAGAGAGAAACTTAGAAATTTGTATATTTAGAGAACTATTTAGTCATTTTGGTTTTAATTGAAATATAAGGAAAATATAAAATTACATTTTTATGTCTATAAAATTATAATTATGAAAGATTTCATTCTGTAATGAATACACTAAGTATTCAGAACACATGCAAGTACTGACATGATTTTGAATGCTATTGGATTACAGAGGAGAAAGCTTTTATGACAAAATACATCATGGTTAGGGCAGTGATCTGTGACCTGTATCCAAAGGGTAGGCAGGATTTAGGTGGGCAAAGAGAGGGATGAGTGGCATCTGTCCAGCAAGGCAGACACATAGGGGAAGACACAAGAAGAGTTCAAGCCATGTAATTTCACTAGGGCAAAAGATTCATGAAGGGAATTAGCCTGAAAAAAACAGGTTGAATGTGATTTAAAAGGACCTGAATATAAATTGAATATGGGAGTCTGGATTTTCACTGTTTCCCACTAGTTTGGACATACCTATATTTCTTAGTGTTTCCTTTTGGAGGACTTACTGAAAACTCTAATTAAGTGTACTATAGCATTGACATGATGTGTGAGTAAAATGTACTGATTTATTTTTCAATGTCTAGTATAATTTCATAAGCAAGCTGCATTAAAATCACTTTTATGCTATTTCTAAATGAACATAAATAATGACTGAATATCACAGTTTTATACTACCTAAATTCTATAGGCAGAGAATTTAGCAATTATATACGGGCTAATTAAATAATACATTTCCATGTAGCGAGGGTATGTGATGTACAACTTCAGTGTACAATTTGTACAATAAAAACATTTTAACTATAAAACAAAATATTAATGCCATTTAAACATACATGACAATTCATTTTAATAGACAAGTATGCAAATGGCACAAAGGGTAGACTCGTGCTTCCAGAAGTACCATAAGAGTTTTAGGACCAAATCAACATGAGCTTCTTAATTTGTGTTTTAGCCCTTTTGAGTCTTATTTTCCTTATCTATAAAATGGGCATAATAATGTCTGACTTTTTGTTTTGTTTGAGATACTAGATATCAAATCACATTTTGTTTTCCTAGTTCAGATATTTCTCTACTTGTGGCTTATATAATACTTAAATAATACTTTGATATCACAAACATTCAAGTTCAATTTTAAAAATAGTTACTCATGCTTGAGGCAGGAAGTCAATTTAAATGGCTTCTAGATCATATGACTTTACTTTTAAAATATATTATAAAATAGTTACATTAAAATGTATGACTTCCATTTACTTTCATAATACTGTTTTTTTTTTGCCCTAAAGTAACTCAATAGACTATTATTCAAATATGAGAGGAATTCTAGGAAATACAGGAAAAATTTATAAAGTTGTTTTTCCACATTTAAAAGAAAACAGGAAGCAATAGTAGCCTTTTAAATATTTTTTTTAATTCTATAATTTTACTCTTATGAAAATGGCTCTCTAGAAATTGTGCTTTCACCTAAACAAGTAAGATTTATGTGTGTTTGATCTGTCTACAGAAAAGAAAATTAAGATCTAATAATATTACTTAGAGTAATAACCACATACAGTTATTGAACTATGAAAAAGAAACTATTATTGTTTCTATTAGGGAAAGGAATGGAAGTGAAATGTTCTTTGTATTCCAAATGGTCATCCAAGTATCTACATTTGCGGGGAAAAAAAAAATTAAAACTAGAATTTTCGAACCCAGCAACTATTGTTCTGTTTACCTCACATTGCAATAATAGATATGAATATTTGGCAATTGGTGGATCAAATTGTTCAAATATCTAAAACATAAGGAACCTCATAATTTATAAAGGTACATTGAAACCTTCATTGCCTTCATTTGTATTTCTTACAAATACGTAGATTTACTGAAGGCAAAATGGGCTTTTTCCGGTCAATAATTGATAATAAAATGACAAATGGCTGATTTTATACATATCTTCAATTTTAAAAAGCAGTTGTCTGAATGACCTTAAAATGAATGGCATAATGGCATCATTATTATTAGAATGAAATCTATATGTTTTATCATGGATTCTCAAACCTGATATGATCTGCCCCTTACAGTCTTTTCAATCTCATCTCTTCACTTCTCTGCCTCACTAAGCTCTAACTATGCTGATCTCTCTTTTCTTCCTTGAATTTCAGCCTTTGCACTTGACACTCTTTCTTCTCAGAATGCATCTCCCCCAGGTTTTGTTTTGTTTTGTTTTTCTGACTCTGTCTCATTATTTAGGTCCAGTTCAAATATCTCCTCAACCCAAATCCAAGGCAAAGCAGACTTCTCACCCCCTAGTCACTATTATGTCATCCAGTTTATTTTTGCTATGTACTAAACCTTATCTTAAATTATCCAATTCATTTACTCGTTTACTTGTTTCCTACAAGGATGTGCATTTTATGAGAACGGGCACCATTTCATTCTTGTTACCACTCTGTTCTGAATACCTAGAAAGGGCAGATAGTAGATTCTCAAGAAATAATGTGAATTACTAAATGGAAACCAATTGAGATTTATTCTTTCTCTTTAACCTGGACTTTAAGAAAGGACATGTGACCACAGTGACAATTTTGACAGTAATTCAAGTAAATGAAACCAATAGCCTTATTCATTTTTAATGTGATTTTCATTAGGCTTCTTTGATGAATTCAATTGAAGTCATTAAATTAGTTGCATGTGTTTTCTTAGAGTGTTATGCTAAAAAAAGGAAAAATTAAACCAAGTCAGTAATGCCTAGCTTAGGTTTCCAAATCCATATCAAAAAAGAAGTGAACGCTTTAGGAAATCTTGCACATATACATTAACACTCTTCTGGCTTCCCTGTGGTATGTGGTGTTTTCCTTCTGTTTTGCTATGGTTCCCTGGATTGTGTTGTCCTCCAAGCAGTTCTGCAATTCCTCCTGCTGGTGCTGAAGCTGTCTTCTGTCACTGCTGCTGCCAAGTCACTGACTGTCAGCACTGCAGGCAGAGACTGGTCTGTGCCAAGTCACAGTTGTATATGTCTAATGAGTCACTAACATGCTCTCTAGCACTCTATGTTGGCCAAAGCACGCACCCTTCTCCAGGGAGAATAGGAGAAAACGCTCACATCTTTCTTAGGGGAGGTAGCTCTGTTACCTAAGTTCCCCGGGAGAACTGCCTGGGCTCTCACCATCTCACAAGATTTTTTTCCATAAATGGGTTTGTTTTTAAAGTCATAATAGTGTGCATTTTAAAATTTGTTAACTCTTTTAGTTTTTGCTGATAGTCAGTCTCTCTGAAGGAGTCATACATAAATCCATGAGTGTTGTACCAGATGACACAATAACTTGAGATACCGTGTTATACTCAGAATCCTGTCTCCTATCTGTTCCTGGGACCATTGTTCTAAGCCCAAATGGGTTGGTTGTTTTCATTCCTTTGAGCATCATCCAGTTAGACCCCAGGCAGTTTTACCTACCCCAATGCTCTGGCATCATTGGTTTCTTAGGCATAATAAGACAATTATGAACTCTGGGTTAAAGGCTTCTTGTTTTCAGGTTGAGATTCCTGCTATATTCAAATGGCTTATTTAGTTAAAACAGAAAGATTCTATATTTTTGATTCACTGGAATCTACTTAAATGCTTTCATTATTTGTTAACATTTATAAATATTCATTTAGACAAGGACCTGGCCCTTAGGGCTATTTGGAAACAAACATACAAATCAATAACCAAATTAGTAAAACAATCAAGATGTTTGTATAGAATATATCATAGTTTTATTCTCTTTTAAATTGGATTATATTCTGGGAGTGGGGCTAGAGGAGTTCTTTTGCAGAATAAAAGTACTGTGGGCTGTCTGTGCAATGTTCTAGTCACAAGAACTTGAACAATATCCCTTAATTTCACTCATAACTAATATAATAAGATTTTCTTTTTATATATCACAAGGCTGTTTTGAAACTCAAATAAAAAAGAGTTTTAAAAAATTTCTATTTTTAAAGAACAATGCAAATGTTAGTCATCCATCATTGTCTGTTGGACCCTAAATTACAAAGACTTTCCATTTTACACGAATTTCTTAGAAGGTTCTGGTGAGGATTCTGAGGCTGAGATGGGACCAGTGGGAAAAAGTACCATTATTGATTGGTATTATCTGATACTGTTATAAAAGCAGCAAGGAAGAAAGATTCTGGCAGTGCTAATAGTATGATGAGAGTAGAATATGCTCTTCACAGACAAAGCCGATTTCCTGCCATCATACAGTTTATAGCGGTGTAGCTAATTGGAAATGTGTAATGTGTTGCAGCATCAGGTCAAGTCATGGCCCAATACAAATTCAGAGTTCCCAATGTTTATTCATTGAACTATCCCAACTATCCAGCATCAGCAGGCTCTTCCAATCTTCTTGTCAGTCCTTATAGTAAAAAGGGTAAAAAGAAAAGTATCAGTATTTTCCTGTACAAGGAATTTCCTTGCAATTGATGTTTGGATTAGATCTTAAGGAACTCTTTAGTAGTTCAACTATGAATCCTTCTGTGACCTATATTTTATCATTGGGAAAACATGGAACCACTGATTTGCTTTGAATTACTATTAACTAGTTTGTACTTTTTAACATTTGCAATAAATGTGTACATACTCTTTTTTTTTTGTATGGCTCATCATTATGCATCATGTTGAAATATATCTATATTGATGAGTTTATTAGTCATTGTTTCTTTTTTATTACTAAAAGATTTACATTGTGGAAATATTTGACATTTTATCTACTTGTTCTTTGACATTTGGATTTTTGCCAATTTTTCAGTATTGTAAATAAAGCTTCTGTAAATATCTATGTCTGCCCACACATTTTGTGAACATGTGATTTCATTTCTTTTGGGAAAATAACTAGGAATGGAATGACTATATCTTATGGCAGGTACATGGGTAACTTTTCAAGAAACTGCCAAACTTTTTTAAAGTTTTGTACCACTTTACAGCATAAAGAGAGTACCAATCGTTCTACACCCTTAACAACATGTGGTAGTTGTATTTTTCTTAAATTCAGCCATTCTAATATATATGTGATAGTGTCATGTTATGGTCTTAATTTGCATTTCCCTGATGACTAATCACACTAAACATCTTTTCATTTCCTTAATCAATATTCAAATTTCTCCTTTCTTCTTCCTCTTTTTCTTCCTCTCCTTTTTCTCTCCTCCTTCTCCTCTTTTTCCTTTTATAATACTTCCTTCTTTTGTGACTCAAATCTGTTGTCCATTATAAGAGTTTTTATAAATTATGGATAATAGTCCTTTCTAAAATGTGATATTATAAATATTTTCTCTGTGTGGCTTCCTTTTCATTTTCTTAATATTATCTTTATAAGAGAAATACTTTATATTTAAATAAAGGTCAATTTTCAATATTTTATTTTATCAATCCTATCTATAAAGTCTTTGCCTACTCCCAAGTTTTGAAGATTTTCTCTTAAGTTTTCTTCTAGAAGTGTTATAGTTTTAACTTTTATGCTTTATATTCTCCTTTTTGAGTAAATTTTATACATGTTGTGAGGTCAAGTTGATGTTCATTCATTTGTACCAATAATTATTTCATCAAAATTTTTTGAAATAATTTTCTAAAAAGATTTGCTTTAAAATCTTGGTTGAAAATCTTTTGACTATATATTTTTACAACTATATCTGGTACCTATATTCTTCAATTGCTCTATATATCCTTTGTTATGCTAGTACCACAGCTTTGATATTATAGGTTTATGCTATGATTTTTTATTAGTTAGTGTAAGTTATCAAACTTCATTTTTATTTTATAAAATTGTTTTGGAGTTTCTGGATCTTTCCCACCACAATATAAATGTTATAATAAGCAACTTCCAAAAAGGCTTGCTGGAATTTTGATGCTGATTGCTTTGAATCTGTAGATTCATTTAGAGAATTAATATTTAAATAATATTGCATTTTCTTCTTTGTGAACATGGTATATCTCTTCATTTATTTAGGTATTCTTTAATTTCTTTCAGCAGTGTTTTATAGTTCCAAAGGTAGATGTCTTGTAAATATTTTATTTAGTTTTTTACACTATGATAAGTGGGATTTTTGAAATTTTACTTTCCAATTATTTGCTCTTTGTATATAAAATACAAGTGATTTTTGTACCTTATCAATGCTGCATTCACTTATTATTAATAGTTCTAGTAAGTTTTTATAACTCAGAGATTTTCCATGAAAATATTATATCATGTATAGACAGTTTTATTTTTTCCATTTTGATTCTTATTACTTTTATTTATTTATCTTGCCTTATTTCAATAGCTAAATATTTTATAGCCTGTTCACTAAAAGTTATTTCAGATCTTGTATGTACATGTGTGGAAAGTTCATATTTAGTATAACTCCACTAAATATGATATAAATTTTAGAATTTTCTTAGATGCCTTTCATAATGTAGAAGTGATTCCCTTCTATTCACATTTTGCTGATAACTTTTACGATAAATTAGTGATGAATTTTTCAAACAATTTTTCTACTTCTATAGAAATGATTATGTGGTTATTCTCCTTTATTTTGTGAACTACATTGATTGAATTTCTTGGAAGACTCTCACTTGATTATAATGGATTATATTAAATATATACATGGATTTCATTTTAAAGATTGTTGCATCTATGTTTATAAAGGCTATTTGTAAGTTTTTTCATGATTTTACCATTTTTTTTCTGTTTCAAGATTTTATACTTTTTTTGGTTTTCCACAGTTTAACTATGATGTGTCTAGGTAAGTTTTTCGTTTGTATTTCTTTTATTTCAAGTTCACTGAATTCTTTTTTTTTTGAGACAGAGTCTTGCTTTGTTGCCCAGGCTAGAGTGAGTGCCGTGGCATCAGCCTAGCTCACAGAAACCTCAGACTCCTGGGCTCAAGCGATCCTCCTGCCTCAGCCTCCCGAGTAGCTGGGACTACAGGCATGTGCCACCATGCCCGGCGAATTTTTTTTTTTATATATATATATTAGTTGGCCAATTAATTTCTTTTTATTTTTATAGTAGAGACAGGGTCTCGCTCAGGCTGGTTTTGAACTCCTGACCTTGAGCAATCCGCCCGCCTCGGCCTCCCAGAGTGCTAGGATTACAGGCGTGAGCCACCGCGCCCGGCAGTTCACTGAATTCTTTAAGCTGTAAATTATTCACCAAATTTGGGGAGATTTTGCTCATTATTTCTTTAAATATTTTTTCCTTTTGAGACTCCAATTTTATAAATTTTCAACTTTTTGATATTTTGTTATAGCATCTTATGATTCTGTTCATTCATTATGAATGCATTTTTCTTTATTTCATTGATCATGTTTATGGTAGCTACTCCAAAGTTCTAGTCTTATAATTCCAATATCTGGGTCATTTTAGAGTTGACCTCTGTTAAGTATCTTTGCCCTTGAGAAAATATGAAATGCTTTTGGTTCTTTATAGGTAGAGTTCTTTTAGATTTTGTCATGGCAATGTTGAATGTCCAATGTGGATTCTCTTCTGTTATATGACTCCAAAACGCGATAGCTATTTTTAACAGGTAATTAATTAACTTGGTTAGATTTACACTGTAAATGTTATGATACCTGCTTATAACTCATTTTAGCCTTATTTTCAAACTTCTTTGAGTCTTGCAGTTTGCAAGAACTGCATATTCATTGTTCAGGGCTGTAGTATATTATAAGAGATGAGTTGTGGCTGTAAGATTAATGGTAGCCATAAGGCCCACTCAAGCAACTCACAGGGATAATATTACATGGCAGTTAATATGATTGAACCTGATGTAGGAATTTCCAACTCTGGTCTGGTAATTCCCAGGAGACAAAACCATCTGAGCATACATGCAGCTTTCATGATCCTTAAAATGAAGTTTATCCTTTTATGAGAGGAGTTATGAAACTCCTTTTATGAAAGAATCACCTGGTAACTGATTCAGACTGAATACAGGTATAAGAAAGGAAGAAGAATCCCCTAAACTATGCAAATAGACAAAGACCTTCCCAGTCAGGCATCTGACCTCTGACTCTATCTGACCCATGCCACTGGCCTGCTCCTTCTATTCATCTTGTAATACACTGCTTAAGCATTGGATTACGTCTAAGGCTCATCTTTGTTGTGAATTGAACCAAAAGGGAAAATTTTCCCTTGGAAAAGCTGGTTAACTTGGACCACCCAGGAGCTCTGAACATGAAAAAGGGTCATCTAGTAACTTGGAGAGAATTTACATGTAAAACCTAGGCTGCTCCTTCTTTGGCTCACTTCTTACCAAGATCCCTACCCCTTTCAATTTCTAGCAATTGTGGTTGCTTCAAACTCTGTTATCTGATTAATTATGCTAGAAATATGTATTTTATAATAAGTTCAGTCACTTTGCGTCATGCCACAATTATGGCCAATCCTCAGGCAAGTCCAAAAAAAAATTGAAAACCCAGTATGCTGACCTTTTCTCCCATGTTTGGACCCCTCTCCAAAATCAGCTTTCTTTTTTTTTCCACCCTCTGGAGCTTCACATAGTTCTTTTTTGTATTTTATCCTAAGGTATATTAGTTATCTGAAGTAGAGTTTTCTTGAGGACATACTCTGCCATACAGGAAGCAAAAGTGCTAATGTTGCTTAGCATTTGAGTCTTCAAACTAATAATATGTTCCTGGAAAATAATGAAATAAAAATTACGAGGTTGGAAAACAGTCTCTTCTTCTCACTATTAAGAATTTAGGGGTCTCAATGTTAAAAAATACCTTCCAAGTCATGTATAATATAAGCTCTATGATTTTTCAAGATGCTTCTGAGATGAGGAGTCAAGTGGATTTGAAGGTAGATTTGGTACTTCTAATTCAGTTGTATATCATGGTACGCACATAATGTGTTTGTCTATGTATGTGTTGGTTCAGATACTTGGAGAAAAATAAGGAATGAAATAGAGTCAGTTTAGTGGAGAGAGGAATATATGGGAATATCAACTAAGGCTCCAAGGCTATATAGACAATTATGTCAAGGATCTAAGTGTATACAAGAAGATAGTGATAATGATAGAAAAATAGCCATAATAATTATAGCTAATACTTGTTCTTTTGTGTGTTAGACATTGTGTTAAATGGTTTGTACATTTTTTAGATAACCCTCACAACAATACTATTAGGGGAGAGCTATCATTATCTCAGCCTTATAAATGTGGAAATCTAAGTGTACAGCAGAGATTAGCTAATTTGCCTAAGATCTTAAAACTGGTATAGAGCAGGGATTTGGAACCAGTTTTGAGCTTTAACTATTTTTTATATGCTATAGACCAGATGATTGACTCAATATCTCCTTGTAGTGCTTACACAACAAATCATTTTCAAAGTATTCCTATTACTAGGATTTATCTAGGCTGAGATGCTATTAATGCCCACATTAATAGCTAGATACACTATAGACCTGTTTAAAAAGAAATTTTAGTCATTCAGTCATGAACACTTATGATTTTTCAGAGTTATTTTCTGTGTAAGTCTCTGAAAAGTTGTCAATAAAAATAGTTTTTTTGAGTGTTAGCTCAAGTGCAAAATCTGTGTGCCAGGTGTTGGCCTTGTTAAATTGCTGGTGAAAACATGTTTTTGTCAGCTGCTAGAGGAAACTTCTGAGGTGGTACCTCTGGGTTGACAATTATTTTTAATATTGTAAATTGGTGTGTGGAAGGAAAAGAGCAGCACGCCCACACAGGTTAACTTTTAAAAATATTGACTATGAAATAACTGAGTACCAGGGCTAACATAGACAAAAAGTGAATGAATGCTATAAATTAATTGATGTAATCCACTTTAAAACATCAGATTATTTAAAGACAAAGAAAATGTAACCTAAAGTACCACTGTTTTTAGATAAAGATTTGTTGTTTTTGAATAAGCTTAGTTATGTTTCCTGATGTGCAAATCAGAGTTTAATTTGTCAACTTTACCTGAAGGTGACCTCTGAAACCATTAGCATGTGAAATTTTCTTCTGCTCTTTTCCCAATTGTACATTCACCATTTTTTTTCCCTTGGCCTGAAAAATGTGTATCCAACTTCCAAAAATTATTTTGGATAATTAAAAAAAAACAATTTAAAGAAGAAATAAAGGAATAACATAGTGCAACTATCTTTTTTATTCTTTTTGCTGGCTTTTGTTTATTTGAACAACATGTACAATGTTTAGGATTTTTAGACTTTTTTCTCTGATAAAATAGGAGGGAGTTGAAAAAGAAGCAGGCTTTCAGACAAACCAAAACCATATCCATATTCTCAACTCTTTTATTTACCTATTAGGAGGGAAATTATGTGTGATGGATTGGAAGAAGGGGAGATGAAAGTACCTAAAGGAGTTTTTGTTCCCATAGAGAAGTGCAAATGTATAGTTATAGATGTGCAAGTGACAAGAAGAATACTCTCTAAAGGATAACTTTAGCCTTTGTTTCTTTATGAACAACTTGCTTCAAGGATAAGGCTGAAAAGGAATTCTGTATGAAACATTCCAAAAAAGAAAAGACTAAGGTCATGGCACTTTGATTGTTTTGTAATCAATGAATCCAGGGCTTGCTGCTAACTTTGTGACCTCTGTGTGTCTCAAAATTCCCATCTGTACAGTGGGCCTGATAATAGTAATTATTCCATAGGATAGGCGTGGGAATTAAGGAAGATGATTCATAAAGTATTTAGAACACTGCCTAGCACTTTACAAGCAGTTAATAAATATTAATACTAGCTGTCATTAACAAATTCCACATGGCTCTATTTTCAGACTGAAAGTATGAACTTCCCCCATATGTGCAATATTTATCCCTGTTTGCTCAGTTCCTACTCACTGGACAGGGGCGTCTTCTCGGAGGACTGGTACCCCCTTAAAGCAGTGAGTAAAAGTTGGAAAATTAGTTAGATAGGAGGAGCTAAGAGTTTGACAGGGTTTGATGAGAAGCTAGATATATAAAGTTGCCAGCAAAAGACTACTCAATTAAGTCACTAAAATCTCCACAGCCAAAAAACAAAATAAAAAATAAATAAATAAAAGGAAGGAAGAAAGGAAAGGAGAAAACAAAAGCTTTCTAGCAATACCATGACTCTTGGAGCACTCCTAAAGAAGAGACTAGAGCTAGTGAGCATACATTTAGACCTCTTAGTGAATGGTCAAATCAGCATTTCTACACATGCTGTAGAACAAAAAATACTCATAGTACCATTGGAATAAAGCATCCAGTATTAAACTTTTGATAACAGTAGCTAGTAATTCCCTTCTTCTCAAAAATGCCTTTTCTCTAAATTTATATTATTAATATCAGCACTAGATATGTAATAGAATAGGCATCTCTTATTTTTGCAGTTTTTTAAAAGATTTCACATGAATCGGTCTGGAATGGGCTGAATATATTCTTCACATACAGATATACAGATGCTAATGTTTTTTTTACTTCATAATTTAGAGAACAATAGAGAGGAGGATGGCAGTGCCAAAGCAAAAATTGCAACAGGCTAGGTTAAACAGGCAAGCAAAACTTTATACAAGGCTCTTGTAATGGAAGAGACAGGCCAGGCTGCAGTTTGAACTCAAGGACTACAGAGTTTTTAAGAGCTTGGGTGTGGGGGAATATAGGCCATCTGTGTTTGCCTATTGACCTTACCAAAAGAAACTTCCTCGTATCATCATGACAGGAAGTAGGTTCACAACTGGGAGAAGGGGTCTGTGAAGTCAAGCTCCAATTTTCACACAGAGACTGGGAGACAGGATCTTCCTCGATGATTATATTCCAAAGGGATGGCTCCAAGGTCCTTGAGAAGGACCATCCTGGGTTGTAAAAGTGACAAGAGGACTTTTAAAAATGATTTACATTTCAAAATGATAGAGAAAGAATTTATAATTACAAGTTTTCTAAACTAAGAGCACTAAGAAGAGGGATGGGAGAGACCTCTGTGCTTAAGCTGTCTGGATTCTGTAAGAATCTGTGTGAGAAGAAGGCCAGGGGCCTAGAGGCAAGAAGCAACCTGTCTAAAGTTCAGTGACGCTGAAGGAAACGTTAAGGCCATCTTGGTCAGCGGAAAGAGATGTTTGGTGCTAGTAAATGTTAAAGGAATGCTTAACAGAATTTCTGTAAATTCCAGATTATTAGGCCCTTGGCATTTAGATGAGTGACCTTAAAATATTCTGTCAAACATACTTTTTAAAAGTGTTAGACTTTTTTAAAACATGGAATTCAAAGTAATATAAAGAGTGAATATTACAAGTTCTAGAGCATTAACTTAATGGAATGAAAATAGAAATGGTTACTTAAAAATATTAAAGTATTATATAACTGCTATGTGGAGAAAATGCCTTATTAATAGAGGAAATTGAAATAGGTTAATGTTTATAATAACTTGTACATTTAATTAACTACAGGTAGTACTTTCCTATCTGTTAAAGACAGTTAACTATTATTATTAGACGTATGTTTGTAATAACTGCCATCCAAATATATCGCATTGCACTTCACTTTCACCCAATTGTTAGTGAGTCCCTTTTGATATCTTGACTAGATTCCATGTCTTTGCTATTACTCTCTGTTATCAGAACTGTCTCACTTTGTTGTGGAGATTAAGTCCTGTTAATTTAAGAACTTGAAACCCAATCTCTTCTCTTCCTCTCTGTACTGTCTAGGTCCCTGTGGCTTTAAGGGCTTAGAGTAAAAAAGGAAAACAGGATTCATACTCCTTACCAGTCAAAGGTGTATTGTCAATGTAGTTGCAGAAGGGAAAGAAGAGTGAAATATGCAAAACATCCAAATGGGCAAGTTCATAACTCTTTTTTTTTTCCACTGGGCATATGCACTTTATGGTTATCCTTGTGACCATCAACTCAAAAGAGGGAAGTGAGAGTTCCAACAAGTTTCAGTGTGTCTGTTAGAGCATCACTCACTGCCCTGCATCTCCCCTAGGCATATGCAATCTATCCCTCCACATCTTCCTGCTGACCCTCATCTAGTGACATTCACAGTTTCTCCCGCTGATATATGCTCTTTGTCCCAGTGCTGTGGGTGCCCCACCAAAGCTGGAACCTCAAATTTATCCTCCTTGGCCAAGAATCCAGATTGCATTGACATTCACTATCTTCTGTACCTTTTAGGAACCAAAACCTGAGTAGAAGAGATTATAGTTTCTCTTTGCTTGGCAGTCCCACAGGAAATAATCCTCTATCCAGTTCCCTTTTCCTTTGATCAACAGGGACAAATCATCAAGCTGAGACCCTATGCAATAATCTCATCCTAATCTCTGTCTTTAAAACCAAATTTTCATCTAACCGAAAGTAACTTTCTCCATGATGATTTCTATAATTTCTGTCTTTCACAATTTTTTTCCTCCTAATCACTCCAGACAAAAAAAAGCCTCCATATTATATGTGAAATTTCCTTTTATGTAATTCAAATAATTTAGCCAAATAATAAATTTTATCAGGTTTTAATATGGCACAAATCAAATTATTCTTTATTTTGACTTCTTGCTACAAGCAGCAAAAGCAAATTCTTGTAACCTCATGTTGGTCAATCATAGTAAGTCATTAATTAAGTGATTTCCCTTGGGGTACTCTTTTCCAATTTCCAAATCATATTGCCATATGCTTCTTCAAACCAATCTATATTAATCTTTGCTTTCATAAAGCCACCCTCCTGTCAAAATGGAGACTTTGATAGCTCCCTTTTGCAAAGTGCAAACTCCTTGATATATTAATAGTATTCATAGATTCCAATCTCTCTAAATCAGTCCATGACTTTTCCCCGTGAAACTCTGCTTCAGCTGAACTGGCCTATTCACCATTTCCAAAATATAACTTGCTCATATCTACATAGAATATGTATTTCTTCTTCTTTGCTTAACTAAAGCCCACCTTTTCAATAACTACCTCAAGCTTTACATTTCCAGTGATACATTCTAGGCAACACTATCCTCCAAATCCTTAGAGCAGCTTTTGCCTAAAGAATTTCTTTCTATTTAACACTGAAATTTTGGAGAGTTCATATGTTTTAAACCATGTTATTTGTTTTTCATACATTATTTCATTTACCACTTCCACACAACTTAGAGAATGGCTATTACACCACATGTTTCAGATAGAAACCTAAGCATAGAGCTATTTCAGAATACAATCAAGTTTCTTTATATGGCCAGTCCAGGATTCAAACAATGGTATACTAATTGTGAAATTGTTTTATTTTTGTTAGATCATATTGAGATATTTTTAAGAGATCAAAATTGATGGAGACAAAGAAAAGGACTTTTGATTTCATAATTTGAAACAATGTTTTAATGAAATAATGGAAACTGAATGCAGACTAAGAGTATTAAGGAGCAAAACAGGTACTAAAGAAATGAGGTAATGAATCTACTTAATATTTTGACTCATTTTGTATCATTTTATATATGATATTTAAAAATTACCTAGATGAGTCCCATGTAGCTACCTAGAAATTTAAAGGAAAAATAAAATGAAAGGATGGAGAAGAAAAATAAATAGAAGGGCTTTCCAAATAAAATAAAACTATGTTGAGAAAATTTTTCTGTGGATAGCCATTTTTATGAAGGGCATTATGTTGTTAGGGCATATTCTAGGTGCAGTAACATCAAACACTAGCCTGTAACAGATAATAAATGTCATATTATCACAGAAATTTGGAAACTATTTATATGCCCCCTTCCAATGACCTTTGCTTTACATTGTGTTTGCATGGAATCATTAATAAGTATGCTTAAAGGGAATTGAAATTCATGCAACTATGCCTGAATTATTCCTAGAAAAGTAAAAAGTACCACAGGCATAGAGTTTAAAATTAATGTGTTCATTTTTCTTATTAATAATTATGCCCATTTAAAGCAACCATTACTCCCATAATGTGAATTTAATGAGGAAAATATATGAGATATTATTAATTTTCTTTCTGTTAAATTAACAAGCCCTTTTGCTGACATCTAACATAAATATCATTATGGGAAAAATTAATTTAAGTCAAACAAAGTTGATGAGGACTCAAAAATAACTTTAATACAGGTTTCTACGCTAATGTAAGCATGTCATGAATAATTAATGTGGTGAATGATATAGCATTCTACAAGTCTTACATCTGTTTTCATACTATTTCCCGTTAAGTCAACATAACATTGTGAGACTAGTGTTGACCAATATTTGAAAATTTTTTATTTTGAAATAATAGAACAGAAAGAGCAAAAAACAATACAAATAATTAATGTATACCCTTTATCCTGATTCCCCAAGCATAAATAGCTAATTTTTTTAAATTTTTAATTATTATGGGTACATAACAGTTATATATCTTTATATGGCATATGTGATGTTTTGATACAGGCATACAATGTGAATTAATCAGATTGGGAATTGGAATGTTCTAACATCAAGCATTAACATTTTAGTACACTTTATTATTATTCATATTCTTTCTCTTTTTATTTCTTTCTATATATACACAAAAACATAGGAATGCACACACACATACAAAATATCTTCTGAAATATATGAGTAAATTACATATATCATGCTCTTTACCTCTAAAAACTTTAATGTGTATTTCCTAATAATGAGGATATTCTTACACATAACCAGAGTACAAGGTCAAAATCAGATTATCAACATTGATACTGTATTATTATTCAATATACATACCTATTGAAATTTTCCTTAGAAGTATTTTTAAAGTATGCTGCACACACCTTCAAGGTATGCTGTATAGGCATACCTTATTTTATTGCACTGTTCTTTATTGTACTTCACAGATATTGCATTTTTTAACAAATCGAATATTTCTAGCAACCCTGTGTAGAGCAAGTTGATTGGAACATTTCTCCAACAGCCTGGGTTCACTACATGTCTCTGTGTCACATTTTGGTAATTCTCATAGTATTTTGGCTTATACATTATTATTATATCTATTATGGTGATCTATGATCAGTGATATTTGATGTTAATATTGTAATTGTTTTGCAAACTTAATAAATGTTATGTGTGTTTTGACTGCTTCACTGACCAGCCATTCCTTGGGCCTCCCTATTACTTGAGACACAGCAATATCACAATAAGGCCAATTAATAACCCCTAAAATGGCCTCTAAGTGTTCAAGTGAAAGGAAGGGTTACAAATTTCTCACTTAAAAACCAGAAATGATTAAACTTAGTGAGTAAGGCATGTCAAAAGGCAAGACAGGCCAAAAGCTAGGCCTTTTGTGCATGATAGTTAGCCAAGTTGTGGATGCAAAGAACACTTTTGTTCTTGAAGGAAATTAAAAGTGTTACTCCAATGAACACATGCACAATAAGAAAGCAAAACAGCCTTATTGCTGATATAGAGAAGGTTTTAGTGGTCTGGATAGAGTATGAAACCAGTCACAACACTCCCTGAAGTCAAAGACTAATCCAGAAAAAGGCCCTAATTCTCTTCAATTTTAGAAATGCTGTGTGAGATGAGGAAGGTGTAAAAGAAAAGTTTGAAGCTAGCAGAGGTTGGTTATGAGGTTTAAGGAAAGAAGCTGTTTCCATAACTAAAATTACAAGGTGAAGCAGTAAGGGCTAATGTAGAAGCTGCAGCAAGTTATCCAGAATATTTAGCTAAGATCATAGATGAAGGTGACTACACTAAACAACAGATTTTCAATGTAGATGAAACTGTCTTATGTTGAAAGAAGATGCCATCTAGGACTTTCGTCGCTAGAGAGGAGAAATCAGTGCTTGCCTCCAAAGCCTCAAAGGATAGGATAGACTAACTCTTGTTAGGGATTAAGGCACCTGGTGATTTTAAGTTGGAGCTAATGATCATTTAACATTCCAGTTATCCAAGGCCTTTCAGAATTATGCTAAATCTACTCTGCCTGTGATCTAGAAATAGAATAGCAAAGCCTGGATGACAACACATCTGTTGACAGCATGGTTTATGGAATATTTTAAGCTCATTGTTGAGACCTACTGCTTAAGAAAAAAAGATTCTGTTCAAAATATCACTGCTCATTGATAATGCACTTAGTCACTTAAGTGCTCTGATGATGATTTGTATGAGGATGCTAATGTTTTCATGCCTGCAAACACAACATCTATTCTGCAGCCCATGGATCAAGGAGCAATTTTGAGTTCCAAGTTTTATTATTTTAAGACGTACATTTCATAAGGCTATAGCTACTGTAGATAGTGATTCCTTTAATGGATCTAGGCAGAGTACATTGAAAATATTCTTGAAAGTATTCACTATTCTATATATTATTAAGAACATTTGTGATTCATGAGAGGAGGTCAAAATAACATTAACAAGTTTGGGAAAAGCTGATCCCAATCCTTATGAATGGCATTGAGGAGATCAAGACTTCAGTAGAGAAAGTAACTGCAGAAGTGGTAGAAATAGCAAGAGAACTAGAATTAGAAGTGGAGCCTGAAGATGTGACTGACTTATTGCAATCTCATGATCAAATTGGAACAGATGAGGAGTTGCTTTTAATGAGTGAGCATAGAAAGTGGTTTCTTGAGATGGAATCTACTCTTGGTGAAAATGTTGTGAACATTGTTAAAATGACAACAAAGGATTTAGGATATTAGATAAACTCAGTTGATAAAGCAGTGACATAGTTTGAGAAGATTGTCTCCAATTTTGATAGAAGTTCTACTGTGGATAAAATGCTATCAGACAGCATTGCATGCTACAAAGAAATCTTTCATGAAGGGAAGAGTGATTGATGCATACACTTGAAGACATACAAATGGCCATAAAAGTATATGAAAAAAAGCTCAACATCACTAATCATCAGGGAAATGCAAATCAAAACTACAGTGAGATACCATATTACCCCAATTAATGGCTTGTATTAAAAAGATAGACAATTAGAGATTCTGGCAAGAATGTGGAGAAAAGGGAACCCTCATATACTGTTAGTGGGAATGAAAATTAGTACAGCCACTATGGAGAATAGTATGCTGGTCCCTCAAAGAAACAAAAAATAAAACTACCATAGGGGGATCCAGCAATTCCACTACTGAGTATATATACAAAAGGATGGAAATCAATGTATCAAAAAGATATCTGCACTCACTCCCATGTTTATTGCAACACTGTTCACAATAGCCAGACTACAGAATCAAGCTAAGTGTTCATCGACCAATGAACTGATAAATAACGTAGTATATATATCACAGTGTAATATTCAGCAAATTCAGATATAAATGGGAAATAAAAAGCTTACATCACTGATTTCAAATCCAAACCTGTATCTACTCCAGAACCTACCACTTTTAATGTGGTATCATCTATCTATTATGTATATCTCTCATTTCTTTCATATATGTCAGTAATTTTGAAGCACATTTCTGGATAAATGTACACACTCATGCTGCTCAGGTTTAACCTTATTAGCTGTTAGTTAATGTGGATCAAAAGCAATTACTGTTTTAGTAAATTAAAAATCAGCACGGTTTAGGTCAGAGGTTAGCCAATATATTATTAGTTCGGCTCTAACATTTGGCCCATTTCAAGAAAATTTGATTTGGTCTTATTGCAAAGTTCTCATTCACCGTCCCTTATTCCTGGGAGTGAGTTTTTAGTCCAATCAACTGAATGCCTGCATTGTTTTCCACTAGTAAAATTCTTACCTGAATAACTCGTCCAATACCTCAACTTGTGTGCCGGACACTTAGATAATTATTTTCATATGTCATCTCAATGGATCCTCTAAACAACATTAAGATCAATGTTATTAATTATTAATATTATTAATTAACCTCACTGATGACCAACTGGTCAAAATCCTAGACAAAAAAATATATAGGGTTTAGAATTTGATCCTAAGTGTGTTGCACAAAGCGGAACCTAAGTTCTTCACCATTACTGCCTTTGTTCTACTGTGAAGTTCCCATTACCATGGCTCCCCCTTCTCCTGTCAGGCTTTGCTAAAAGGCTATCCCTCACTCCCCTTGTTTATCTCAAGAATCTCTGACTGCAGCATTCCCTCTGCTTTTTCAGACTTATCACTTGAGATTGATATTGTACCCACTTAATCTATGGGTGACCAGTGTAGCAACATTTGCTACACTGGTCACCCATAGATTATTCATGCATGGCACATAGTAAAATGTTTGGTCCAGAGGTTGCAGGGGGGGAAACTTCCAGCAGCTAGTACCTTGTGCTGCTTTCTGTGCTGTTTCCTATTTCAGCCTGCTGCCTTCCATTTTTATCCATAAGAAATAAATTTGATTTGTATAAATCATAACCCCGTGTGTAGTCACAAAAGCTAAAACTCAGAATCTTGACACCTCATTTATGAAAATTTATTCACTCTTCTCTTACTATTGCTTATTTTTCTGGAGATTAACCCTTTTGAAAATGCACAGACAAGAGAGTTCTAGAATAATTTATCATACAATAGAGGTCCAAACAATACTTTCATATCTAACTGCCTTAAAAGTTGAAGGGAAAAACCTTAATATAAACAGAGATTATCATATTATCGTATTTTTTATATAAAATCTTTGTAGCTAAGTGGAAGTACCTATTAAAAACTGAATTTTATTTTATTCTATTTTTTTTCCTAAGAAGTTACTGGAGTAGCCCCTTAGAATAACTTTAATTTCCTTTTTGCCCTGACTTGATGGCTTGATTTATATAATTCATTATCCTGATTTATATATAAGTCATTCATTTGATTTCTTCCCCAAATCCAGAGACCTTCCACATGCGAAGATGGTGGCAGTGAACATGCACATGTCGATACCTAAAAGCAAACAGAAATGAATAATGTACACATGCAAGGCATGTTTAATTTACAAAGTTAGACCTGCAGTTGTAAGGTTCTGTGCCTGCTGACATTCCCTCTACTAATTTTTAATGACAGAGTAAGAAGCCTGGAAACTGTATTACATTTCTTAGATTAGAAGTGCAAAAATAAGATGGGGTGTGTTCAATTTAGAGTATTCTGTATTCTCAGAAGGCTTGCCCTGAAATACTATAGGAACGGAATACAGGATACCTGTTAAAGAAGAAAAAAGAAGAAAACTGAATACTAAAAGTGTTTCATAAGAGTAGATTTGAGTGAGTTTTTTAAATAGAAAGCAAGGTATTTATAATACTGAGACTATGCAGTTACTAGAGCTTAATGTTTTAAAATATAGATAAACGTATAGTCTTACATGAAGAGAAAACTGTTGTTATATTGTTCTTTTATAGTTTTGGGGGGACTTTCTATAAAAACTCCAGTTTGGAGAACTGCTTAAAATAGACCTCTAAAAATAACAAGTAATAAAATTAAAAACTTTTTATATATTGTATGTTGAAAAAAGTCACCTATATACACTCATCTAGGGGAAATCTTTTATAAAAAACATTCATGTTTTCTTTAATGTGTACTACAGAAATATATTTACCTAATTAAAAGTGCACATAAACAGTGAATACATACTGATACATACAATTTTACTTTAATATTAAAGTATACATAAATGATATAAAGAACTTGTAAAATAAGACACTTTTATAATTGCATTGAATTCTTTTTGTATTGATTTCTGAATCAGGCTGGTAAATGGTCAAAACAATCTTAAATATATTAAAATGAAATATCTCAAATATTTTTAGGTCTATGGTTATTAAAGCAACTGGAGCTCATTTTTTTTTCTAGTCAAAATCTGTATGTTATAATTCTCTCAATTTAGAACACTCTTAACATCCAAGAAGTGTTTTCTATCTCCTCTGAAGGAATCCATTTCTATATGTGTTTGCTGCTCTTGAATTCTTTAATGATTACCTCTTAAATATTAATAGAAGAAATATCTTTGTGCTGAGATTTGGAGAGTGGAAGCAGTAGCTATTGCTGTTATACTCAAAAGGTTGGAACAGGTGCTTTTGTAGCTCTCACGCATCCTACTTATCTGCTGGCTCACTTGGTGTGGGTGGGGCAGCTGCCAGGTCTGCAACTGCTCTGCCTTGACCTGGTTGGTGGAGATTTGCAGACTCCTGGGTTTAGCATATGCTTAGCACTGCGATGGAGAGTGATGACTTTTCTCGTAGGACACCTAAGGATTCCAGTCTGTCCTTAGGGTTTCAAGCGGGCTTAGGCTCATGGATTCCAGATCATAATCATAGTTTTAAGTTCATCCTTGCTGTATCTTCTTTACAGTCAGATTTCCTTCTCAATTGCCATCACGTGGACCTCAAGTAATAACAGTCAAATAGTGTTTATGCAACACTCATGATGGCTTAGTGGCCCTGCTTTTCTGGTTGAACCCTAACTGATACAACCATCATCATCATCAGAAAAATAATTTGTAGATCAGGAAAGCAACACTAAAATGAAATTTAACCTAACAACATAAGGAGAAATACAAATAATGTCTATAAAAATCTTGAAAATCTCTTAAATTTATAATAATCTTTATTCCTTGACATTCTTATTTAAAGAATCCAGATGACTAAAAGGTATGAGTAATTAAGCTATTGTTTCTTAGCTTCAAATCTACCCTTCTTTGTGATTCTGGAGACAGAGTTCTACAAAATCTATCTCCTTCTAGTTGGCTGGAATCCTACTGAGTTCTACAGAAAAGGAGCACCATAGAAAGGGATACTGCATGACAAGAAAAAGAGAAGAATTTGCTTGTTCCTCTTTCTTTGCTATTCTTGTTAGTGTTGGTAGCTCATTGCTCTGACAATAGCAGTTGGTTATAGTAGACAGCTTCTTTAGCTAATTCTAGACCCAATTTACCCAAACCCACCAACCACCCCTGTCTTTCCTCAGAAGTCTGAGCCCTTGTTCTATGGGTTCCCTCCTCTTATCTGCTGAGACTCTAAAAACAAACAAACACAAACAAACAAGTTTCCCTCCTTAGAATTCTAAGTACCTACATTGTAAAATCTCTCATCTATGCTTCTTTCTGTTCCCCACAAACTGTTTTATTTCTTTCCCCAGTCCCAGGTATAGTAGTTACTTCTTATGTTAGCCCAGAGTTTTATTTTTCAGTATTCTAACACTTGTTTAACAAGTTCCCTGTATTAAATTATGTCTGTTAAAAATTCTTGAAGTTTTTTTCCTGAATTAGATCCTACTAAACATGACACAATTCCTTTCACTCTTTTGTATAGTAACTTCATTTAGTACTCAATAAAATTCTAAATTACAAGCTAAAACATTATCTGAATTTCATATGGAAATGCAGACAAATTGTGTGACCTTTAGTTAGTTGACAAAAAGACATATACTGGGTTGAAGTAAAGCAGATTATTTTTGCTATATGGTATATGACCATAAAATATTCAGCTTAATATTTTAATACTGATTTTCCTTTCTAGAATGCATTGTTCATATCTGTATGTGTGTCGACTTTTGGTTCAGCATATGATTCATTTTTTTAATCTCTTGGTTGCCCTTTGTTCCATTAGCATTAATATATGTATGTTTACTTTTTCTGCACAATAATTGAATAATTATTCAATTGGAAAGGTTTCTTTGGGCTTATGCCTAAAGAAGTAAATTCTCATATGAAGCATATTAAGTAGGAATTAGATTAAAATACTTGCCATTTTAGAAGAATTTTCTACTGAAAACATTATTCAAAGGCCCAGATAATTTTCATGATATTTTTAAAGTCTATCTTGGATGAATATTTATCTTGTTTGGCCAATTGCTATATTTATACTTGTTATTTCTCACAGATTTTTTTCACATGAACAGTTCCTATTTTAACACTTTATCAAGGTGTTATTTTATGGATAGTTGCATCTGAACTTTGTATCAAATAACCTACTGGAACATCTAAGTGTGACATGCTATTTCTAGGATGTTTTCGAATCAGTTGATAACTGTATTATCCTCTCAATTTTATATATATTCATTGGGTATTGACTTTGCTGGAAAGAAATAGGAGACCTTCAGGGCATGTGTGTGTGTGTATGTTTATGTATGTGTATATGTGTATTTGTATAAGAAGAAAGCAAGCAAGATACAGAAGACTGTGGAAGTAAAACTTTGGCATTCAGAAGTGAAAGGAAAATGTCAGCTTACCTCAGGGCCTGAGAAACAATCTTTTAAAAGTTCAGCCATGCCCAAATTAAAAAGCAATGATCTTTAAGTGTGTTAGACAATCAGTAATATATATATATATATATATATATATATATATACTTAATTCTAGTTTAGTTTTTTCCTGGTTATTAAATTTTAGGTTTTGGTAATAAATGGTCAAAAATTACACAAATCAAATATTTCTAATTATGCATCTTCCTAGTTTGTAAGTATGTCTAAAGAATTAAAGTATCTCAAAAGAAGTCTTGAACAGATGAAAGGTCAGTTTTTAAAGTAGCCTTCAAGGTGAAAGGTAACAGTTTTATAAGGGAATTTAGAAAGTAAGCACAGGTGTCTTTTTGATAAAATTACTTCTTTTCCTTTGGGTAAATACCCAGTAGTGGGATTGCTGGATCAAATGGTAGGTCTAGTTTTAGTTCATGGAGGAATCTCCATACTGTTTTCCATAGAGGTTGTCCTAATTTGCAGTCCCACCAACAGTATATAAGCATTCCTTTCTCTCTGAATTCACACCAACATTTATTGTTTTTGGACTTTTTAATAAGGGCCATTCTGATAGGGGGAAGGTAGTATTTCCTTGTGGTTTTAATTTTCATTGCTTTTTCTCTGCATCCTTGTAACCAAAAACATCTGTAACCTATAAAACTTTGAAATAAATTTTAAAAATATAGGCACACCATTGTTTCTTAGAGCTGAATAGTACTCCATGGTATACATATACCACATTTTATTAATCCATTCTTGGATTGATGGGCACTTGGGCTGTTTCCACAGCCTTGCAATTATGAATTGGGCTGCTATAAACATTCGAGTGCAGGTATCTTTTTTGTAGAGTGTCATTGGATCTTTTGGGTAGATGCCCAGTAATGGGATTGCTGGATCAAATGGTAGATTCACTTGTATAGCTTTAAGGTATCTCCATATTGCTTTCCACAGAGGTTGAATTAGTTTGCAGTCCCACCAGCAGTGTAGGAGTGTTCCTCTCTCCGCATCCACACCAGCATTTGTTATTTGGAGACTTTTTGATAAAGGCCAATCTCACAGGAGTTAAGTGATATCTCATTGTAGTTTTGATTTGCATTTCCCTGATGATTAGAGATGATGAGCATTTTTTCATATGTTTGTTGGCCATTCTTCTATCTTCTTTAGAAAAGCTTCTGTTCAAGTCCTTTGCCCATTTTTAATAGGGTTATTTGATTTTTTCTTGCTGATTTTTGTGAGCTCTAAGTATATTCTAGTTATCAGCCCTTTATCGGATGAGTAGAATGCAAAAATTTTCTCCCATTCTGTAGGTTGTCTGTTTACTCTCGTGACTGTTTCTTTGGCTGTGCAGAAGCTTTTTAGTTTCATCATGTCCCATTTATTTATTTTTGTTGCTGCTGTGATTGCCTTTGGGGACTTCTTCATAAACTCTCTGCCTAGGCTGATGTCTAGGAGAGTGTTTCCAACATTTTCCTCTAGAATTTGAATAGTTTCATACCTTAGGTTTAAGTCTGTTATCCAGTGTGAGTTGATTTTTGTGAGAGTTGAAAGGTGTGGGTCCTGCTTTAGCCTTCTTCAAGTGGCTATCCAGTTTTCCCAGCACCATTTATTGAACAGGGATTATTTTCTCCAGCGTATGTTTTTGTCTGCTTTGTCAAAGATTAGATGGCTATATGAGGATGGTTTTATATCAGGATTCTCAGATCTGTTCCACTGGTCCTATTTTTGTGCCAATACCAGATTGTTTTAATTACTACAGCTTTGTAGTATAGTTTGATATCTGGCATATTAATACCTCCCATTTTGTTTTTGTTGCCTAGAATTGCTGTTGATATTCGGGGTCTTCTTTGGTTCCATACAAAGCGTAAAATTATTTTTTCTATATCTGTAAAGAATGCTGATGGGATTTTAATAGGTATTGCATTGAATCTGTAGATCAGTTTGGGTATATACATTTTAATGATGTTTAGTCTGCCGATCCACGAGCACGGAATGGATTACATCCTCTGCTATTTCCTTTCTCAGTGTTTCATAGTTCTCCCTGTAGAGGTCTTTTACCTCCTTGGTTAAGTATACTCCTAGGTACTTTAATTTCTTTGTTGCTATTGTGAAGGGAATTGAGTCTTTAATTTTGTTCTCAATTTGATTGTTGTTGGCGTATATGAATGCCTCTGATTTCTGTGTATTGATTTTGTATCCTGAGACTTTACTAAATTCATTTATCAGTTCCAGGAGTTTCTTGGTTGAATCTTTGAGGTTTTCTAAATATAATATCATATCGTCAGCAAACAGTGAAAGTTTGATCTCTTCTGCCCCTATTTGGATACCTTTAATTCCACTTTCCTGTCTGATTGCTGTAGCCAGGACTTCCAGCACTAT
>VSMD01017166.1:0-32999 GCA_008750895.1 Mirza zaza
TGAGTTCTGGTAGCTGCTCTAGAACTGCTAAATTCTGAAGGCCTGTGTGCTGGGAGCCAGTTACAGACCACTGTAATTGGAACTCATGACAGCGTCGTTAGAAAACAACAGAGGATTGGTTTTTCTTCTCCCTGCATGGAAAGGACAAGTAACTTCTAGTTTGAGTTTTTTTAGTGCGAGGTGGCACAGTATGGTATCTGGCATGGTATCTGTTTAAAGGATTCAAGTCATGGTGAATCAGAGGATAAAAGCTTCCCTGGAGAGGCAGGCATGAGAAATCTCATCTTCTAAACCTTTCTTAGATGGGTTCCCTTCACTAGAGAAAGAAGAATAAATTAATTTATTAAACCAGAAGTTTAATATTAACCAGAAGTTAGTTATGAATTAAACCAGAATTAATTAATAAAGAATTAATTAATAAAGAATTAAACCAGAAGTTTCACGAGTGTCCATCTCCGACTTAGGTTTCGAGTGGGACATCATCCAGCTCCGTGGTTTCATGCATGCCACGTGGCTGGTAAGTGCATGCCACTTACACTTCAAGATAAGTGCTTTCTGTCTCTTCTAGGTCACACCTGGACACTAAAGAGTCTAAGATACCGGGCCAGAGAAACATTAACGAGAAATAGATGGATGAGGAATGAATGAATGTGCTGGCGATGAGGAGGAAGGAAAAATAAAAGGGCATAAAAAAAAATAAAAAGAATACAGATTGTGTAATAAAGAGGATCGACTGGTGGTGAGGAGAAAAATGAAGAGAAATTCAGTTACCCGTTTGCACTCGGGTGTCGAGTGTGACTCGACATGGTTGGCACCGGTAGCAACTCACGCCCCCCCCCATGAAAAATTATGGAGATTAAAATGACTCTTTGAATGTGTCGGTAATTTGAAATATAAAAAAAGTCCAAATAAGTAAGTTCGCATGAAAAGAAACTCCAGTAGTTATTATTCTGGGGTATTTAAGAAATTAAATCCCGAGAAGAATAAAGGAATCGAGAAAAAAAGCAAGCCAGTGCGAAGGGTCAAGAGTCATGACTGGGAACGGGGGTCACTTCTCGTGTGCACAACCTGCACAACCGCACGGGGCCTGCGCTTAGAAGGTCCTCGCGCTTGCTTTAAAATACGTCTGCTACCCTTTTGAAATCCTTAATGATTTCTTTTTAACAAGAGGTATAACGAATAACACAGCTGGTCACGCTGGAGTGTATCTGCTGCTCCCTACCTGAATGGACGAGCTACTTAGCGTTTGGACCGCCCCAGTCTCCCCTCGGGAGAAGGGGTAACAGGATGATATTTTTAGCTCTGCAGGCTGCTAGGAGATTCAGTAGGAATCTTGGTTCCTACTGAATGTAGGAATGCTCCCACTGGAAATATGCAAAAGCAGTCACTCATGCACCTAACAAATATCAAGTCTGCAATAAAGGTTGGCTTTCGTTTTTTATTATCATAGGTCACACTGGAGAGCGAGGCAAAGGAGAATGCCACCAACCACGCTGAGTGTCGGGCACACACGTCGCATCTATGCGGACAGCTGTGTCACTCCCAATCAAGGCACGACGGCGGCGGCACATGGAAACACGGTCCAGGCCACAAGGACCATCTGCCTTGCCCTGTGGGATCTTCTCCGGAGCCCTTGGAACTCCCTGTCCCTGCGATGGCCCTAGGCCTTCCTCCCCCATCTTGCGGTGGCACCGGCACCCACATTCTGAGCCACACGGACGCTCCTCCATCACTGCTGCTCTCGTTTGCCTCTCTCTGCCAACTTTAAAAAGCATAACAGGGCCAGGCGTGGTGGCTCACGCCTGTCATCCTAGCACTCTGGGAGGCCGAGGCAGGCGGACTGCCCGAGGTCAGGAGTTCGAAACCAGTCTGAGCAAGAGCGAGACCCTGTCTCTACTAAAAAATAAAAAAATTAATTGACCAACTAAAAAAAAAATATATATACACACACACACACACACACACACACACACACAAAGAAACATTAGCTGGGCATGGTGGTGCATGCCTGTAGTCCCAACTACTCGGGAGGCTGAGGCAGGAGGATTGCTTGAGCCCAGGAGTTTGAGGTTGCTGTGAGCTAGGCTGACAACAGGGCACTCACTCTAGCCTGGGCAACAAAATGAGACTCTGTCTCAAAAAAAAAAAAAAAAGCATAACAGTTGCATTTCTACCCTGGTACCCTGGACTTAGAACATGCTGCGTGCTCTGCTGGGGCTTGGATGAGAAACCTGCCTTCCCAAAGTCTCATTATTTAAAGCGATATTTCTATTTTTCATCTATTTTCATTGGAATTTAGCTTTGTACCATGTTCTCTGGGAAAAAAAAAAAAGAAAGAAAGAAAACTCCAGATGCCTCTGTTGTGACATGTCTTTATCTTCACCTCAGGCTCATTCATGCTCAAAGCCACAGTCAGCAGAGGGGAGATGCTGAGGCTCGAGCTTTTGATTCCTTCCCCAAGACCCGAGTGACACATTCTTCCTCTCCCCATGTGGGCCGGGGCTCATGGGACCGTTGCCTGGTTGCAAGAGGCCCTGGAAATACAGCAGCATCTTTCAAATACTTGAGACATAATAAGAAAATTCAACTGTTTGATTCAAGAAAAGATTGGCCCAGCAGGTAATATTAAAGGATGGTGGGAATACTGACAAGAGACAGGCAGGGGGAGAAACACAAAATAAAAAATAAATAAATAAAATAAAATGATACAGGATATTATGATTTCAGCTGTGTCCTGGCTTGGTGTGACAACTCTCCAGAAAGAATACTGATGTGAGACAATGAAAGTATCTGAAACTTCAAACGTTCTACTTTTCTTTGTGGAATGGTGCAAAAGGAAAATTACTTTTGATTATATAGCTGTGTCAGAATCTACTTCTTATTCGGGGGTTGACACACCACATTCAAAGTCTGGCAAAATAAGGATTTATGAAGCAAGCACACACAAAAAAAATGAAGCTGTGTAAAAATATAGTCTCTTAGGCCAACAGAGAAATTGGTTAAGCCCAGGCACCCCAGCTACATTCTGGGCCCCAGGCTTGGAGTTTGGGCTAGAAGGAACAGTATGTTCCAGGTCTAAGTAAATTTCAATTATTGTCCCATGGGAGAACCAAGTTCCCCCTCCTCCACCCATCATATCTCTTTGCTCCAGGACAGTTTATAGACAAACGTGATTTCTTTTGACTCCATAAAGTTATTTGAAAAGCTATGTGTTAAACTGTATAAGGCCCAACTTATGAATGCTGAAGGTTAAACGACGCACAAAAAACTTAAATACTATTGTGGTTTTAATTTCCTAAGTTTTGGAGACTGAAGAACTCAATATAACTTAGAACGTCTTCTACAATTTCAATTCACCTCTGAGTCTACATATCAAGGCCTAATCATTTTCTAAATGGATGGTCATGAAAGATCCATTTCCTCCCTGTAATGATGCAAAAAAAAGTAGTTTTGACTTGAGCCTATAGTCAACTGGGATAGAACACAAGAAAAGGCCCATATGACAGACCCTTTTGTCTGTGTGTCTTTTTGCTTTGAACTCTACTGTAGAATTATTTTTATAGTCCTGTTTAATCAAACATCATACCCTGAGTAGAAGACAAATGTCAATAAAGGCAAAAGCATAACTTCTTCCTGCATATCCTTTTACTTGTGGAATTAACGAGTTTCAATTTGGGGGAGTAATAATCATTAGTTTGCAAACATTTTGGGGTCGTAGACCTTTTGGTGTTTAAATACTTGTTATGTACCCTCTACTAAAAAAAAAATCGCATATTTTCAGATGGAGAGATAAATTTCACATTGTTTCTATACCCGCTTAGGGATCAGAAAAAAAAAATGTTCAGGGCTGGTTCTATTCCTTCAGAGTAACTCCGTAGATGGGTAATGTGCCCCAATAATAAAACGAGGGATTTTTTTTTTATATAAGAAGTCAAAGTGTCTCAAGAGGAGGAATATGCATCTTCCCACAGACTCATCCATCCCACTCATGGAATGTAGGAGATATCTTAGGAAGCAAATCCGTCTTTGTGATACTAAGTTGTATTTTCCTTCAAATCATTTCAGAGGGAAATACAGCTTCGGGGTACAGAGAGTGCAAATTGAAATGGCCAGCTCCAACCCTCTTCCTGGGGAGGCATGAAAAAACTGTGTTTGTAGAACTCAAGGAGGGCCTGAGATCTTCAAAGTTTGTGGGAAACGTAGTATGTCCACAAAAAAGGATTCGAAGACACTGAGCTTCACTGGAAGGCTGTAATGGAAACAGGTAAGGAGGAGGACTTAGAGAAATGGAAGAGAACCCTCTTGGGATTCCTTCCCAAATCATCCTCCTTTAAAGCCTCATCTTTGGGCAATGGTTAATTTTATATGTCAACTTGCCTGGGTCACTGAATACCCAAATATCTTGTCAAACATTATTCTGGATGTTTCCATAACAATGTTTTGTTTGTTTGTTTGTTTGTTTTTTGAGACAGAGTCTCACTCTGTTGCCCAGGCTAAAGTGAGTGCCATGGCGTCAACCTCGCTCACAGCAACCTCAGACTCCTGGGCTCAAGCGATCCTCCTGCCTCAGCCTCCAGAGTAGCTGGGACTATAGGCATGCGCCACCATGCCCGGCTAAGTTTTTCTATATATATTACTTGGCCAATTAATTTCTTTCTATTTGTTGTAGAGACAGGGTCTCACTCTTGCTCAGGCTGGTCTTAAACTCCTCACCTTGAGCAATCCACCCGCCTCGGCCTCCCAGAGAGCTAGGATTACAGGTGTGAGCCCAGCCAAGGATGTTGTTTTTGGATGAGTTTGGCATTTAAACTGGTAGATTGGGTAAAGCAGATTGACCACTCTTTGATGGGTAGGACTCATTCAATCAGTTGAAGGCCTGAATAGAACAAAGAGGCTGAGTAAGAGGGAAATGCCCCTGCCTGACAGCCTTGGGATAGCGCATTGGCTATTTCCTGCCTTTGGACTAGAACTGAAGCATGGGCTCCTCCTGCATCTTGAGACTGCCAGTGTTTGCCCTGGAACTGATGCCACCATCAGCTCTCCTGGGGCTCCAGCTTGTTGAACCACCCTGGGACTCTCTTGCCTCCATGCTCATGTGAGCTGATTTCTGATAATAAATCTCTTTGTATATCACACAAGCACACACACATGCACACACACAAATACTCATTTTATTGGTTTTTCCTCTTTCTCTGGAGAATCCTAAGTAACACCAATCTCCCCCTTTGGATAATAATGGAACATGTTATCTAATTAATAGGCACAGCTCCTAACACTCTGATTTGGTACTGCTTGGGGCAAGTACTTGAACATTCCCTCAGTAAAAAAAAACTTCTTAATCCTGTATTTCAGGTCAACAATTTATCTTCTCACTAAGAAAAAAAATCAATACTCTATAAGAAAAAGTATAATATTGTGATTTTGCTCTGTGGTCATGCTGGGCACAAGATGAGCTCTTTGTGAATCACTAGATTCACAAAGATACATAGATACCAGCAGAAAATATCCCAGTTAGTAAGAGAAACCATGACAATTCTCTTTTTTTCTGTTATCTGCCTCATCTGTAGAAAGAAAACTTGGGAACATCCTCTGTGGAACAGAGAGCACACGTGTGTGGTAGAGGCGGGTAAGACTACCCAGGTTCTACACATATATTGGCATGATCTCTTCCTTGATTTTTCATGGACTCCAGTTCATGAACAACCTCTGCCTTATATATTTTCAAACCTGCCCTTGTCAATTTTTACCTTTCAGTTCTTCTCCAAAACGACCATTGCAATTTCCTAACATAGACTGGCCCTCCTGGAGTTTTATAAAATAGGGCTTTCCTATTTTTATTTTTCGAACAGGAATCTTAAAACCTGAGTCCCAGTGTATCTCCTCAAAAAGATGCACAACCAGATTCAAGAGGAGGAACCCCAAAAGACGACAGGAAAGTGCGAGGTTCTCTTCTCTGAACTCTCATCCTAGCCCAACTTCAGCCATTCTCCTCTTAGCTGCCACCCGCAGCACCCTGGGAACACACACAAGCCACAGCGTTGCCCCCAACAGATCTCTGTGCATGAATAAGCCAGGTTCAGAAAGCGCCAGGCTTTAAATCACAGGTGAGAAGCCACAGAGGAGCAGACCACACTGTCATCTACCCCTAAACCCGCCTTACAACTGGAAGAGAAACCTCTCAGACCTCAACTGTCCTTGGCTCTCCGGCGCAGACAGGAGCACTGGAATGGGAGTCAGGCTTGGACTCCTGTTCTCAATCCCCCTATCAGCCAAAACAAAGGGATTCACATGAATGGTGATTTGTTAAAAATTTGTAGCACGTTCCTTTTTTCCATGAAGCTTCACACCAAAAATTCAGAACACAAAACAGACAAAAGTGAGGCAGTAGCCTAAAGAACTGCCAGCAGCCTTTTCCATGCCTCCCCTGGCCCAGGCTCCTCAAACTGCGGCCCGCAGGCCACGTGCGGGTGTTTTTGCCCATTTGTTTTTTTTTTTTTTTTTACTTCAAAATAAGATATGTGCAGTGAGCATAGGCATTTGTTCAAAGTTTTTTTTTAAACCTTAGTCCGGCCCTCCAACGGTCTGAGGGACAGTGAACTGGCCCCCTGTTTAAAAAGTTTGAGGACCCCTGCCCTGAACCATTAGTGCACGGTTTGTAAAGCAATAGGCTCGATTTAGAGCAGTTCCCAACCTAGCTGAAGAGCCTTTTTATATAATGTAGATTCCTGGGCTCCACTCCAGATTAACTGACTCAGAATCTCAAGGGCAGGACCCTGAAAACTATACTGTCCACAAGCTCCCTGGGTAATTCTCACGGTGCTGGGTTGGCTGGTATGAACCAGCATTTGGAACTATGACAGTAGAATCTCTCTAACAGTCTTCCAAGTGTCGGAACCACCCCCACCACCACCAAATAAACAACATATGATTCCTTCTCCACAGTACCGGACTATTTTTATTTGCTCCGAGTTACCATATTAAAAGCAGATGGCTTGTAAATTGTACCATCACTCCACCTGGGTTAGACATGCATAAGCAACAAAAGGCAAGTAATGGAATTTTTGTGCAAGGATTTTTCCATCCCTACTGTCTTTGCAAAGCCTCTCCTTTCACAATCAAAAATTGTCCATCGGGCCTGGCACAGTGGCTCACACCTATAATCCTAGCACTCTGAGAGGCTGAGGTGGGAGGATCATTTGAGGTCAGGAGTTCAAGACCAGCCTGAGCAAGAGCGAGACCCTGTCTCTACTAAAAATAGAAAGAAATTAGCTGGACAACTAGACATATATAGAAAAAATTATCTGGGCATGGTGGCTTGTACCTGTAGTCCCAGCTACTAGGGAGACTGAGGCAGGAGGATCACTTGAGCCCAGGAGTTGGAGGTTGCTGTGAGCTAGGCTGATGCCACGGCACTCTAGCCCGGGCAACAGAGTGAGACTCTGTCTCAAAAAAAAAAAAAAAATTGTCTATTGGTTCTTCCAAAGGATGTTCTCTCTTTTGAGAGAATAAGAAGGGCCACAAAAGCCCCTTGAAAATACATCCCACAAATACAGGAAGTGCATGGGATGGGGGCAAGACTTTCAAATGAAGGATCTGAGCCACTAATCCAGGACTGGTTGCCAGAGTATTGAAAACTCATTGCAAGGAGGCACTAAAACCAAGAGAAAACTCTACACTGCCAATTTTCAAATAGGAGGTGATACAAGCACATCTCAGAGATATTGCTGATTCCGTTCCTAGCCACTGCAACAAAGTGAGTATCACAGTAAAGTCAGTCGTGTAGATGTTTAGTTTCCCAACACATATAAAAGTCACCTTTATACTATGCTGTAGTGTGTTCAGTGTACAATAACATTATGCCTAAAAAAAAAGTGGACAGACCTTAATTAAAAAATATCACATTTCTAAAACGTGCCAGTGATCACCTGAGCCTTCAGCTGGTCATAATCTGTTTGCTGGTGGAGGCTCTTCCCTCCATGTTTTTTTCTTCTTTTTTCTTTTTTTGAGACAGAGTCTCACTCTGTTGCCCAGGCTAGAGTGCCGTGGTGTCAGCCTAGCTCACAGCAACCTCCAACTCCTGGGCTCAGGCGATCCTCCTGCCTCACCTCCTAAGCAGCTGGGACTAAAGGCATGCACCACCATGCCTGGCTAATTTATATATACATATATATATTAGCCGGGCATGGTGGTTATATATATATATGTGTGTGTGTGTGTGTGTGTGTGTGTGTGTGTATATATATATATATTTTAGTTATCCAGCTAATTTCTTTATATTTTTAGTAGAGATGGGGTCTCGCTCTTGTTCAGGCTGGTCTTGAATCTTCCCTCGATGTTGGCAGCTGCTGACTGGTCAGGGTGGTGATTACATGTCTGTGGCAAGTGCTTAAGACAGTGAAGTTTGCTGTGTCAGTTGACTCCTCCTTTCTCTGTACCGTGCAATGCCGTTGGATGGCCTTTTCCCACAGCACGACTTCTTCAAAACTGGAGTCAATTCTCTGAACTCCTGCTACTGCTTTATCAACTAAGTTTATGTAATATCCTAAGTTCTTTGTTGTCACTTCAACAATATTCATAGTGTCTTCATTATGGAGCAGATCCCATCTCTAGAAACCACTTTCTCTGCCTATCCATAAGAAGCAACCCTTAGTCTGTTAAAGTCTGATCATGAGATTGCTATAATTCAGTCACATGTTTAGGCTCCACTTGTAATTCTAGTCCTCTTGCAGTTTTCACGACATCTGTGTTACTTCTTCGACTGAAGTCTTGAAACCCTCAAAGACATCCATGAGCACGGCAATGAACTTCTAAACTCCTGTTGATGTTTTGACCCCTTCCCAAGAATCATGAATGTTCTGAATGGCATCTAGAATGGTGGATCCTTTCCAGAAGGTTTTCAATTTACTTTGCCCAGATGCATGAGTAGAATTACTATGTATGGTACCTATAACCTTGTGAAACATATTTTTTAAATAGTAAGACTTAGAAGTCAAAATTACTTATTAATCTATAGACTACAGAATAGATGTTGTGTTAGCAGGCATGAAAACAACATTAATCTTTTTGTATTAGCTCATTAAATATGAAATGTCCGATTTCGAATCAAAAGTTTAGTTTATTATATCTCCAACAAGAAGCAGTACAATTCATCAAAGTGTGTGCCTAAACTATCAACACGGTTTTGCCATCTTAACGTTAGCTTATTTATGGCAGCTACAAAGCAGCTTGGAGAGTGAGTGGCTATCAAACCGGGAAACACGTTTTCTCACAGTTTGTTGAGGATTGAATGTTTTTCTTTGCAAGAAGTAGTCCAAAAGCCTGGAAGTAGTGGTAGCCAGTTGGTGCAAGGTCTGGGGAATACGGTGGATGACAGAGAGTTTCCAAGTCCAGCCTCTGTAGTTTCAGCAGTGTTGTTTGTGCGACATGTGGTTGAGTGCTATCTTGCAAAAGGACTGGCTTGTCTCTATTGACCAATCTCGGCTGCTGCTTAGTAGAAGTATCCTCATCATTTCATCCAACTGGTTGTAGTAGACATCCGCTGTGATCGATTGACCAGGTTTCATGAAGCTGTAGCAGAAAATACCAGCACTAGACCACCAGACAGACACCATTAGCTTTTTTTTGATGAATAGTTGGTTTTGGACCGTGTTTCAGCACTTCATCTTTACCCAACCATTGTGAAGGATTACAAATTGTCAAAAAGAATCTGTTTTTCATCACACATGACAATATTGTATAGAAATGGTTTGCCTTTATGTCATGACAGCAAAGAAAGGCAAGTTTCGAGACAAATTCACTTCTGACTCTTGTTTAATTCACATGGCACCCATCTACCCAGCTAATTTACCTTGCCAATTTGTTTGAAATGGTCCAATATTATTGGAATGGTAACATCAAACCTTGCTGCTGATTCATGCATAGGTTGAGATGGATTCGCTTCCACTATAGCTTTCAGCTCATCGTTACCTACCTTGGTCTCAGGTTGCCCATGTGGCTCATTTTCACGATTAAAAACTTGAGAACAGAATTTCTCAAACCTTCAATGCACTGTGCGTTTATTAGCCACTTCCTTTCCACCCACTTTGTTGATATTTCAAGCTGTCTGCTCTGCATTTGTTCCATGATGGAACTCATATTGGAAAAGAACTTGAATTTTTTAATTATTCATGGTTTCATGAAAATTGCTCTTAAAAAAATTTGATAATCACAAGCCAAATCATGTGTTTGAAAGAATGAGGATGTACCTTCACAATAAAAATAAAACAAGCAGTGTCAAAAGTGAAATGTCACAGATATCAACTGTCAAACTTAGTGTTTAAGGAAATCAAGACATTTCATACTTAGTAACCTAATAAAATCTCCATCAGAGATCTCGAATCTTGGGTAACCAGGTGCATTGCCCATGTGCAGTAATATTTTGAAAGAAATATTTTTTCTAGCAATGGGTCTCAACAATAGGCTTAAAATAGTCAGTAAACCATGTTGTAAACAAATATGCTGTCATCTAGGTTTTGTTGGTCCATTTATAGAGCATAGGCAGAGTAGATTTAGCATAATTCTTAAGGGCTCTAAGATTTTTGAAATGGTCAATGAACATTGGCTTCAGAGATTCGGCCTCTCCTTTGAAGCTTTGAAGTTAGACACTGACTTCTTTTTTCTAGCTATTAAAGTCCTAGATGTCATCTTCTTCCAATGGAAGGCTGATTCATCCAAATTCAAGAGCTATTGTTTAGTGTGACCACCTTCATCAATTATCTTAGCTAGATTTTCTAGATAACTTGCTGCAGATTCTATGTTAGCATTTGTTTCTTCGTCTTGCACTTTTATGTTACGGAGATGGCTTCTTTCCTTAGACTTCATCAACCAACCTCTGCTAGCTTCCAGTGGATCTTCTTCACCTTTCTCATCTCTCTCGGTCTTTATAGAATTAAAAAGAGTTAGGACCTTGCTCTGTATTAGGCTTTGGCTTAAGGGAATGTGTTGGTTGGCTCCATCTTCTATCCAGACGACTAAAACTTTCCTTGTATCAAGCTTGTTTCACATTCTTATCATTTGTGTGTTCCCTGGAGTAGCAGTTTTAACTACCTTCAACAACTTTTTCCTTTGCCTTTGCAACTTGGCTAACCATTAGGTGCAAGAGGCCTAGTTTCTAGTCTATCTCAGCTTTTGACTTTCCTTCACTGAGCTTAATCATTTCTAGCCTTTGTTTTAAAGTGAGACGTGTGATTCTTCATTTCACTCAAATATTTAAAGGTCATTGTAGAGTTATTCACTGGCCTGACTTCAATATTGTTGTGTCTCAGGGAACAGGCAGACCCCAAGGGGAGGGAGAGAGTTTGGGAATGGCCGGTTGGTGGTATAGTCAGAACACATGCGACATTTATGGACTAAGTCCACTGTCTTACATGGGCATGGTTCATGGTGCCCCAAAATAATTGTAAGAGTAACATCAAAGATCACTGATCATAGGACACTATAACAGATATAATAACAACAATATAACAAAGTTTGACATATTATAATAATTATTAAAATGTGTCACAGAGACATGAAGTGAACACATGCTGTTGGAAAAATAGCACAGAAAGATTAGAAGCAGGTTTGCCATAAATCTTCAATTTATAAAAAGTGCAATATTGCAAAGCACCATAAAATAAGGTGTGTCTGTGCATGTAAAGAAAGTGGTAAGGTTTCTGATATTTATAATAAGTCTTCAGTGAAGTTTAGCAATTATTATTATAACTGTTTATTGTCACGTTTGCCGTGAGCTGGGCTGACGTCACTGCCCTTATCCCCGGGCAACACGGTGAGACCCTGTCTCAATAAAATAAAACAAAAATACATTTTTAGAAAGTAAAAAAAGAGCAATAGGAAGCCTATTCTTTCAGTGGCCTGATGATGCCACCACATCTCTGTCCCCATCGTCACTCCTGCTGCCTGTGTCCTGCTGCTGCTGTTTCCAAACCAGTTAGCCCACAAGTCTCCACCACATTAAGTAGACACTTAATGCACGCTATTAAATATGACTGGAAGAAAGAAGGAAGGGACAAACCAAGTTGGACTAAGCTAGGTCGAGTGAGCTTTCTGAACCCTTTTATTTTTCGCCTAAAAACAAAGCAAGACAAAAAAAAAAGTAGTGTATTTGCTGATTACTCTTGAGGGTAGATTTAAGGATTAAATATCATGTAAATGTGCTTCTGAAAGTTGACAGTAAAATACACAGATTCAAGGTACTGTGATTAATGATGATGGGTAAGATTTGTTGGTTCTTTGCACAGAAGCGACCAAGGCATCTATCAACACAGCAAAACAGAAACCCAGCAATGCTGCCTGACTCACCTCTGCCAAAACAGCTCAACTGTCGTTACGATGGCCATCCATTTCTTCACCTGAGGCAGGGTCCCTTAACCCTGGTAGGATGCATGAGTTACGTAGGAGCTTTGTAACACTCTGCTACCTGGGCTCAAGCCAGAGATTCTGCTTCAGTGGCATGGGCAGGAGGCCCAGGCACCTGTATGTTTTACATCTCCCCAGCTGATTTTTATGTGCAACCAGGGGTGAGAAGCACAGACCTCAGCTGGTTACAGCCTCATTCATACCTAAATGTGTCTTTCTGGCTCCTGGAAATGGGCTTCTCAGTTGACTCCCAGTGAGTTCCTTAAAACTCCAGTACCGTCTATGAAATTGTCATCTCACTTATCTCAGCATTCTCCCCTTCCTGAAAATGATAGGCCACTTTTGTAACAGTCTCTCAAGCAGAAATTGTCTTTCAAATCTGGATCGTTTTTGCAGGTATCTGAACAGAGAAAATAAAACTATTTAACCTTTTAGCTAAATTGATGGCATACACTAGAGATGAATTTTTTTTTTTGTCTAAGAGACTTGCAGTTATTAAAATTTACTCCTGATTCCAAATACCTACCAAATTAAGAGAAAGAGCCTAGGAGGCTAATTTAATTAAAATCTGAAACCCCAAATTCTGAGTTCTAATTACAGAGGTACTCTAAATTTACCAAATATTCCTTGCAAAGTTGGCTGGGGTGGGGTCGAAGAAGATAGATCATTTCTGTTCTGCGTTCAATTATTCAAAATAGTGTCTACTGCCTACTACCTTCCAAGCAAAGTACAACTGCCGAGTTAGTGAGAGCCAGCAGAGCAAAGCAAAAATAGGAAGCAAAGACAAATAGCCAGGCTTTCTGCTGCCATGGGAAAGTTACGCGGACTGGTTTTGTAGGATAACATCTCTCAACTTCATCACTATTGGTACTTGGGCCAAATATTGCTTTGTTGGCGGATGCAGATGTCCTGTGCATTTTGGGTGTTAGCAGCGTCTCTGATCTCTACCCACTAGATGCCCGTTACTCATACCTCCCTGCTCAAGTTGTCAGGACAAGAAACTCTCCAGACCTTGCCAACTGTCCCTTGGGGGAGGGCAGCAGTACCCCCAGCTGAGACCCACTGTTGTGGATTGACCACAGAATTACACCTTCTCCAGTTTAGAGTATATTTTTACAAACGCCAGCAATTCATAGCAACAACAACAATAATATCAATTTTAGTTATTCCATCACTGCGTACTAAACACTGCGCTGAGATTGAGTACGCATATTTCCATTTAATTCTCACAACCCGGAGAGGTGAGATCATTTACTTATTCATGGTCACATTTATAATAATTTACAAAGCTGAGATTCAACTCCAAGCCCTTCTCCCTCTGGGGCTCTGGTTCTGGTGGTCTGTTTTGTTTATAAAGCTGGACCTCTGAGAGAGAAGACAGCACGAGACATAGAGGCGGACCACACCAACAGGTTTCAGTGTGTTTTGACATTGAGGCATGAGGGTCTTTTATTTTATTTATTTTTTTGAGACAGAGTCTCACTTTGTTGCCCAGGCTAGAATGAGTGCCATGGCATCAGCCTCGCTCACAGCAACCTCAGACTCCTGGGCTCCAGCGATCCTCCTGCCTCAGCCTCCCGAGTAGCTGGGACTACAGGCATGCGCTACCACACCCAGCTTATTTTTTTCTATATATTTTTAGTTGGCCAATGAATTTCTTTCTGTTTTTAGTAGAGACGGGGTCTCGCTCTTGCTCAGGCTGGTCTCGAACTCCTGAGCTCAAACGATCCTCAGGATTACAGATGTGAGCCACGGCGCCCAGCCGAAACACGAGTGTCTTGATGCTGCATAGAAACCATGGCATTGTTCCAATACTTAGGGAAGAGCTGCGACGCCAGCACCCTGTGACAGCACTTTAGTGCCAAATCCCTGGCATGACAGGGCTGGGCTTTGGCACTGCACATGAGCTGTGCCCTTCCCTTCCAGAGGAGCCCAGCTCAATAAACAAACCCCAGAGAGTCAATGTTCCCTAGTAGGCATTTTATACTTTCTCAAATTGGCAATTTTTAATTCTTTTCCTTTTTTTTTTTTTTTTTTTTTTTTTTTTTTTTTTTTTTTTAGTAAGACAGGGTCTTGCTCTTTCTCAGGCTGGTCTCCAACTCCTGAGCTCAAACGATTCTCCCGCCTTGGCCTCTCAGAGTGCTAGGATTACAGGCGTGAGCCACCGCACCAGGTCTAAATTGGCAATTTTTAATTGATAGACTGAATTCTGAGGGCCCTGAAGGGACAAAGTGCCAGGAGATATGAGTGGCCCTTGGGAATATATTAGAATTCCAATAAAATTTTGTTTAAGAAAAATTAATTCACTGAGAACACAATTTGGTTTTAAGCCTGGCTGAGACTTGATGCTCTTTTCCTGCCTCTGGGCTCTCTTTTCTTCTATTGGGTCCTCTGTTTCAAGTATGCTCTTCCCATACAGTGACATTCCTACTAAATTTATAATCCCCCTCTTTTCTCAGAACTCTAACAAAGGCCTGACATTTTCTTCATTCCAATGGATGTGGGCTATTTCAGCCATGGCCAGGAGTTTGGAACTTTCTGATCAGCCAAGCTACTACCATGTAGCAACCATTTGAAATATATAAACTGATAGTGGATAAAGGATAGTTTTCCAAAAGAACATGGAAACATCATTACAAGAATCTAGGGGAATGGATTTGGAAGATTTAAAAAGATAAATATAGGTTTCCACTAGGGAACCAAGAAAAAATATCTCCCTTGTTTATATGTTTTTGGGGACAAATTTTCTTCATCATCTAGGGCATGGTACCCACTCATTGATTATATTGTATTTAATGACTTCATTAAAGTCACTTCAACTCTAAACACTTCCCTATATAGGCCAAACACTCTCCTTCTAAGTTCAATAAACTTACTTTTTTAAATGTATAATTTATTAAACATGGCTCTACACAAAAATAACATAGATGCCTACTGCTTTTATTTATAAACCAAGATTCTACCCCTTTCTTTCTAAGATCTGACTTTCCTCAAGGTTTTTCTTCTTTTTCTTTTGTTGGAGTCTTAAGGGAGAAACAGGTTGTATCATTCACATTTCAAAAATGCCAATCCACACAAGCATCCTCAGCTAAGCCAAGAATTGCTGGATGAGAGAGCTCACACTTAACAGTCGGTTTTGGATTTGGTGGGTAAAATTCACTGGACTTCAGCTTCCTCCCATCGCTGAAGTTTCCAATACTTTTTGACAGCATTTAGATCTCCTAACATGTTTTCTTGATGAAAGGCAATGGCATCTCCCCATTCAAAGTATGACAAGATAAAAGAGGTTCAGAGAGAAGAATTTGTAAAATTGACAATTAATGCATGATTTCATCTGCACACAGGAATTTACATGTCTGAAGGGAGAGAAAGCTGAGTGGGCAGTAGGAAAAAGGGCTCTGAGTTGACCAAAGTGGCCAATGTCTGAATTTCCCTGCAAAATCATAAACGGTCCTCATGCCAAACCTTCCAGGATGGAAGTTAGTCTGGGAGACCTGTTTCCCCTTTGATGAAATGTGCTCACCCACAATATTCTACTAAATAAATTAATCAATAAAATTAGGGATAATTCGTTTTAAATAGACAAAGCTTCCTAAAGTTTAACACGGCCACTGTATATTTTCACATACCCCTAGAGGCTTAGTTGTTGCAATATTGTGTGTGCTGTTTTGCATTTGTTCTTTTTCACGTTTCAACATAGTCTGTCTAATTTACATTTAAGAACCTTCCTGGCTGGTTTAAATCCTGCCTGTTATAGATAATATTTCAATAACTATTTCTCTACTTACATAGTTTTGTTTTAGAAATTATGCTTTACATGCATAAGAGGAGGAGCTCTGTGCCAAAGAGACCAGAACACCGTTGGATTGTGACTCTAAGATAATATTAATACATCTTCTTCCAAAAATGCCGGGTAATTCACTCTCCCGGACACACGTGTAGGCATACAATCGTTTCAACACAAGGTTGACACAACAGGGTGTTAAGGAAAGAATGAACCCTGCCATGAGTTGAACACTTTGAGGATATTTAATATGTATGAAAGTTTCTTGACATGAAGCAAAAACCAAGGAATTGCAGCTCTCACTTCAAACCAGGGAGCGGCGATCACAACCTTAAATGCCCTTATGGCTTTGGCAGGAAGTGGGACTTAAGCAAGCAAGGGATGAGGGAGCCCACAGAGAAAGATGCCAACTATGGCAAAATGAAGATACATGTTACCTTTGCACCCTCTAAAGAGCTTCTACTCAGCTCCAGCTGAAATAACCTACTTTCAAAATGTTGGCCACTAATTCAAATTCAGTGTGTATAAAACATATCAAGGAAGGAAGGAAGGAGGGGAGGAGGGGAGAGGAAAGAGAGGAGGGAGGGAGGGAGGGAAGGAAGGAAGGAAGGAAGGAAGGAAGGAAGGAAGGAAGGAAGGAAGGAAGGAAGGAAGGAAGGGAGGGAGGGAGGGAGGGAGGGAGAAAAAGAAATGAGGAGTTGGTTTGAAACCCCTGCATATAGACTTTATAATGTACATTGGCAATGATTTTTCTTATGGAAGTAAGGCAAATCTCAATGAAAAGATGTCTCATAAAACAGACTGGTACTGATATATATATATATATAAAAAAATAAAAACCTACAAAATCAAAGTGCTAGGCAACCAGGGCCATCCAAAAGAAATGTCATTTGTGGTGATGTACAGCATGCATGCATGAAAAGCAGAATTAGATGCCGGGCTTTAGCAGATGTAATTATAGAGCATGATAAAGTAAGGCACAAAAGGAGTTGAACCATTCTTTCTAAATTACAAAGCTGTAAAACATTCAGCAGTCAAGTAGTAAAAAAGGACAAAAAAAAGAAAAAAAAACATGTTTTACTTCTTTGATTTGAGTAACCTATTCCCCCCCCCCCCACGACAAAACGCCTAGGATGAACACTGCATTTAGGAGTTACAGAATGACTGCTCTCCCTCTCCACTCATTTTCCAAATGATTTCATTTGCTCAATAAGATCAGTTACGGGATAGTGAGAAGCCCTTGTTAGCATGTGTTTTTGTTTTTTTTTCCCCCAGATTTGCCTTTGTGACAGGAGAAACTGTAAGTGACAGCAGTAAGAAAAAACAAAATCTCTAAATCGGGGTAAGATATCGACAAGGGTAAGAAAAACGCAGCCCTCCAACAGCCCGTCTCTCCCCCTCGTTGCATGTCTCAGTGGAAAGTGGGTTGTATCTGGTATGTATGACCACTTGAAGTTGTCCACCAGACCACCTGCCACGAAAAAAATGTAAGCAGTGTGACAGCAAGATAAAAGAGGATGGGGAGGAATAAGGGGCAGGAGGGTGACAAAGGCCATTAAGAGGAAGCATTCACCATCAAGACAAAGACCCAGATGCATATTCGCTCACTGTTGGGAGATATTTACAAGCTAAGAATGTAAGCGAAAAGGACAACTAATAAGTTATGTAAATTGCTTCTCACTAGGATAATGAAAATCTAGGGACCGGCAGAAAGACAACCCATCCCGGAGTTTAAGGCTGGTGGCTACTGTATCAGGCAGTACAGGTGGGACATTTCATCGCCGCAGTGCTGCTCCGAAGGGAGACTTCTTGAGTTGCAAACAGGAGTGGGAAAAAGTATTTCTTCTTAAATGCTTGATAAAGATGATACTGACAGTCTTAACAAAAGGATGGCAGGATGTGGAAGAGGGTGTTAGTAGTACTTTTGCTCGAGAAGTCGAAGAGGCGCCATTTTCACCTGGAGTCATGTTTTGACAAATTGGAAATGGGGCGGGACAAAGCCCCAGGTTGGAGACCAAGTGGGCTGTATGTCCAATCTTGCTTTGGTCTTCCCTGGGCCTGCTTCTGTGATTTCAGTGTGAGAAGATTCTACAACAGCAGAAATAAGTGTTCCAAGGATGAGAGATGAACGTGCTGGGGTCCAGAGTCTGATACCCCAAAATGTGGCCCTTTGGCATGCAGAACTGAAGAAGCAGCTTCAAGGTCTCTCTGACCTCCCTCCCTCAACCTCACCCCCATCTCTCAGTCCTCTCTCTCTCAAAGCACAGGATGAAGTTGTTCTCTTAAGTTCTCTTATCTGCCTATAGTCCACACATGCCAAAAAGAAAGCAATTACCTCTGGACCCTTCTCTGAGTTTTCATTAACTGAACTCATATCTCATAAAGAAAGACTGATGTACCAACACACCTGGACAGACTTTTGTTGCAAACAATTATCTGCTCTGTAGACCCAAGAGACTGGTCCCAGACCGTTGTATGTACTTCAAGCCCATTGAATGCCCTTAAAAATCATTTACTGCCCCCTAAAATTATCTACACTTCCTCAGCTCCCTTTCCCCTAGGAAGGAGGGCATCTCAGCATCTGTAGTCTATTGAGATATTGGGTAATATGTGATTTTCCTCCTGCATGCTAATAAATGTATATGCCATTCCTACTTTTTTAAAGGAATGCATGGATTTTATTTATTATATTTTTTGAAAGACTGATGCTTTAAAAAATGCATGGATTTTAAATGAAATGCAGGGGTAACCATCCAAGTCATTTAAGCCAACTTAGTCTTGAATTCAAAATCACCTTATAGATGTCTTGATTTTTAGGTGTGTTTTTCCAGTGAGTTCTTCTAATTGAATGCCTCCATCACTAACATTTTCTAAGCCTAGGTAATTTTGGTAACAATTGTCTGTGAAGGTCCCTAGAAGTCTTCATTGAACTATCAAAAGTTCTAGGAAATAATCCTCTACAAGGTCCTTTACTCAAATCAGACAATCACCCTCCTCATCTCTCATCGTTTCCTTGATCTAAAAGTGTCTGCTTCCATGCTACATAAGGTTGTCTCATGTTTTATCACCACTTTGTATCTCTTCCTCAATTTAGTTTAGTTCAACCAACATTGGGTAGGGGTGGGGAAATCTACTGTCCCAGGCCTTGTGAATTCAGAGATGAACCATGTAATAGAGATGAAAAATCTGCTCTTTTGACATTTATTGTCTTTTTATTATTATTTGTTTCAGAATATTATGGGGGTACAAATGTGTTGGTTACATAAATTGCTCTTGTACCATTTGAATCGAAGTGTGCCCATTCCCAGATAGTGCGCATTGTACCCATTAGGTGTGAATTTTCTCCTCCCTTCGACCACCTCCTCCCACCTGCTTGATTTCCAATGAATGTTATTCCCATATGTGAACCTAAGTATTGATCGATTAGTTCCAATTTAATGGTGAGTACATGTGATGTTTGTTTCAAAAGAAGATAGACAAATGGCCAAAAAACATATGAAAAAATGCTCAACGTCTCTAATCACCAGGGAAATGCAAATCAAAACCACAATAAGATGTCACTTAACTCCAGTGAGAATGGTTTTTATCAAAAAGTCCCCAAACAACAAATGTTGGTGTGGATCCGGAGAGACAAGAACACTTATCCACTGCTGGTGAGACTGCAAACTAGTGCAACCTCTGTAGAAAGTAGTATGGAGATACCTCAAAGAGCTAAAGTAGAACTATCATTTTATCCAGCAATCCCACTACTAGGTTTCTACTCAAAGGGAAAAAAAAGACTTTCTATGAAAAAGACACCTGCACTCGAATGTTTATAGCAGCACAATTCACGATTGCAAAGATGTGGAAACAACCCAAGTGCCCATCAATACATGAGTGGATTAATAAAATGTGATATATGTATACCATGGAGTACTACTCAGCCACAAAAAAAAAATGGTGAACTAGCACCTCTTGTATTAACTTGGATGGAACTGGAGACCATTCTTCTAAGTAAAGTACCCCAATAATGGAAAAACACTTATAGTCTTGTAGAGACATGACATTATCATCACTTACATTGATTACTTACTTTGTACCAGCCACTGCACTAGAGGCTTGGTGGACATACACCATTGCAATTAATTTACTACAGCAGCTAAATGCCTCAAGGGCTATTATTATTCCCACTTTGAAGATGGGAAAACTAAGGATAAGAGATACAAAGACATTTTTCAAGGGTGTATACCTCTAGAGGGACAGATCCAAGACAAAGTCACAGTTCTGACTCCAAAGTTTAGACTATCAACTGCTACCTAATAATGTAATATAAACAACAGAGAAGACAATAGTGATGACAGCTAGTGTTTAATGAGCAGTTTTGTGTTCCAGGCAAAGGGCAAGCCACCTGACATAGATTATAATCTTGCTCAATAGGAGCAATCACCATGTGAGCTCAACCCTGCTGCCACCCTTCATTATTAGGTGATGAAAGCTAAGGTGTACACAGGAATTATGTCTTAGGAAAGGTCATTCGGTGTGGTCTTATTGAATAGGGTGGGTCCTTGTGCTGTAGTATAACCAGTGCTTCTAAATTGTACCTGGCAGGTACCGCATCAGCTTTTGGCTTCTGAAAAAATTCAATGGGATAGGAAGAAATTATGTAGCAAACACACTGGCTGGCTCTTTTTTCTTGGTGTAATATGGAGTAAATAACCAAATAAAAGCAAACAAGTTACAAAAGAAAAATAACGTCTCACACTAACACCTTTATGGAACTCCTTGGGGCTGTCACAGTCATTCAATTGATAAATCAAAAACTGAGATCTATTTTGTCTGATATTCCCCTTAGAGCATCACACCAAAGTTTGTTAGAGGCAACACAGTGTTAAGGGGTCCAGCTCCTGAGTAAACTGAGAGAATGTTCTACGTGTATTAAGATCCCCACATCCAGACGAATGTTTTGCAAATACCACACTTAGTAAACATTTGTTGCTTGCGGTTGTTCATGCTCAGCAATCGAGTGGTTAACTATTGGTTTCCACTGAAAAAAGTGCTCTTTCCTACCCCACAAGATGTGTTTTGCTTTTTTTTACTGATGGTAGCAGTATGCGGTTGTGTTTGATCCATCAAAAATGTTGGTTTGTAAATATTCTTCTTTTCCCATGAGATACCGTGAAACTTCCTTGAGAGCTATTAAATGATAGGGACATGATTTTTTTTAAATGAAGATGATTTAAAAGGAGGAGACTGTTATCCTTATTGTTGATTTATTTGGCAAATACTACCGAGAGGCTGTTATGTGCCAAGCACTTTGCTGAATTTGCTGAGAGAGACAAAGATGTATAAAGACATATGGGTAATTCCGCCAATAAATGCTAGTTGCAAGCTTCACTCTGCTGAGGATAAGCATCTTGTCTCATCTACAATTTGTTATCCACTTCAAGCTCCTCATTTGCAAAAACAATTAATGATCCCAATAGCAAATGTATAAACAATGGCTATTAAATACGTAAATACACTCATTTAACTACTTCTTTCCTTATGCCAATAAAATAAATCTTCTCTTCTCTATTAAAAAACTATTATATACAAAAATAGCTTATAAATAAATTGTACTTAGATGTGAAAAAATGCCGAGTGTGCAGTGGTAGAAATGATATAGGTTTCTAGAAATAAGAGACACTAGAAAAATTAATCACATTCCTACAGCTCTAACTGCCTGTGGTCTTCATGATAGCATTTATTAAAGAATTAAAAGTACATTCATTTTCGAGACTTGTTACAAAAATGATAGCTTTACTATACCTTTAGAAATTATATCTGCAATTATATTATTTCATACTTTGTTTTAATACATTTTTCTCTAGGAGATGTTTCTGCTCATTCAGATACTGGCTATAAAAACACAATGAAATGTGGGCAGAGTTTAAGTTATGATAAAAAAAATTAAAATCCTATTGCTAAAAAGGGAGGAGTGGTAGTTTTATATTCTTATTGCCTTCTTTAAATAACTGTCCAATCTTCTACTTTACACAGGCAATGTAGGCAATGAATATAAATGCCTTATATTTGTAGAGCACTTGGATTTTTATTTGCAGTAGTAAGGCAGATGAGGTACGCTGGTCGAGTCAACTAAAATTAGAGTGTATGTGTATGTGTGTGTATTTTTTTGACCTTATTGTGGTATAACGTACACACATTAAAGCGTGTCATGTGCACTAATCCTGAGTGTACAACTAGGTAAGTTTTTACATCTCTGTAACCACGACCAAGATCAAAAGCTGGAATATTTTCGGAGCCCTACAAATTTTCTTTATGTCTTCCCCCCAGTCAACAACCAACTCCCCAACCCCCCCAACTCAAGGTAACCAGTCATGTGGCTTCTATTAACATTGATTACTTTTGCCTGTTCTTGGATGTCATATGTCATATAAGGGGAACTATGCAACATGCACTCTTATGTCCAGTTTTTTTCACTCAACAAAAAAAATTATTGTGTGTAATTGGCTGTTGTGTGTGTAGTTCTTTTTAAATTATTTCTACATTGTATTATATAGTATGACTACAATGTGATGTATTTGCCCATGCCTCTGTTGATAGATATTTGAGTTGTTTCCAGTTTTTGTATATTATGTGAATGCAACCTCTTAAATCAAACTTTTAAAAGATTATCAATAAGCTGAAACAAAGTAAGGAATACTCAAAAGACCAAAAATTAATATACGTAATCTTAACACTCGTACCCCCATAATACGCTAAAATAAAAAAAAAATTTAAAATTTAAAAAGAAACTGAAGCTGGCTTTAAATTTGAGGGTATTTGCTGATCCTGGTGAACCTCACCTTCAACTCTCACTGCCTTTCAGGTTGTACAGGACGGAACAAGCGCCGTCCAAGTAGCCAGAGGAAAAGTGACTTTAATAGGAACCCCCTGCAGTAAGCCGGAATCCTCACTTTAGGATAAAGACAGTAGATGTGAACCTGGCTCTGCATTGGGCTGCAAAGAAAACCACCTAACTTAAAATGCAGTACAAAGTGTAGAAGGAAAAGAAATCCGCCCTGAAAGTATAAGTCCCCAAATCAGACCCTGTGAATTTTTAAGCCCAAATTGTACTTCCTAGATGATCCTAAAAAACTCAAGTCTAAAATACTATTTAAGGTTTTCCCAGGCTAACGGCGCCACCACCCAGGTTCCTGGATAAAAAACAAATGCAAATTATTTCTGAGGGAATTCACTTTCCACTGAGGCCTCAAAAATTCTCACAAAGTTAACTCAAAGAATATAAATCATGAAACACACAGGAAATAATGGCACCGGAGCAAGGATCCGCAGAAATAGATCAGTAAAGATATTCTGATATTTAATCAGAGTTCCAAAAGGAGAGAAAAGAAAGAATGAGAGACAAATAAATATTTGAAGAGATGACAACAAAAAAACTTTTTGGAAGAGAGACGAAAGACAATGTATTGATTTCACACTGCCAACAAGAAGAAAAGGGAAGCAAAGAAAGGAAATAATAATTAAAACAAATTCATGTCTGTATACATGATGATATTGACTATGCAGAACACAAAGACAAAAAGCAGATCCTAAAATCAATTAGAGAGGAAAGAGCTACTTTCAAATGAATGAGAATTGAACCGGCAGCTGTCATCTCAAAAGCAGAAACCAGAAGGACTGTAATAACATCTTCAACATGGTAGAGTAATTAACGCTACTTAGAGTTGTATACTCATCAAAAAATATCTTTTAAAACATAGGTAAAATCAAGACCTATTGAAATGAATAAAAAAACCAAGAATATGCCACCAGCAGATTTGTATTTAGGGGACTTCAGAAAAATTTACTATAGACAGAAGGGAAATGATTCCAGATGGAAGGTATGTGAGTAATAAATGCTGTGAACAAGCAGGCAAGTCTAAACAAACATTGATTGTGAACAAAAATATAATATTATAATATTATAGTAATAAGAATAGACAATAGTATTAGAACTAATAGACAATAATATTTTACAAATTAAGAACTAATAGACATAGACAATAGTATTTTACAAATTATAAGAACTAATAGATAATAGATTTTACAAATTAAGACAGAATAATTGTAGTTGGTGATCTAAGGTCTTCCTTTTGGGTTGGGGTAAAGGTTTTGATTAGCTTTATATTTAATAATTAAATGTGTACATTAAGAGTCTAGAGAAACAGAATTAACTTCCAAACAAATAGAAAGAAAAATTGAATGAGAAAATATAAAAGAAGGCAACTAAATAAAGAATGAGAAATAGAAAAGGTGAGACAAAGAGAAAACACAAGATTAACAGAAGCACATTCCAAAATAATAGTAATGTTTACATGGATTAAATGCTTTAGTTAAAAGACATAGATTATCAGAGTAGACTAGTAAAAATCCTAGCCATCTGCTATTTATAAGAGGCAGATCTAAAATATTAAAACACAGAAAGTTTGAATATAGGAGAATGGAAGATTTTATTGAGCAAATTTTAAAAAGCTGAAATATCTATATTTTTAAAAGAAAAAACCTTAGGCAAATTAAATTTAGTAGGGTTTAACTGAGCAAAGAACAATTGATGACTCAGGCAGTCCTCCAAACCAGAATAGGTTCAGAGAGACCCTGGCACTTCTACGGGGTCAGAGAGGATTTATGGACAGAAAAAGGAAAGTGACATACCAAAAATGGAACTGAGGTTCAGAAACAGCTGGATTGGTTACTGCTTGGTGTTTGTCTTATTTGAACAAGGCTTGAAGAGCCGTCCACCTTTGACTGGCCAAAACTTTGGTACAAGAGTAGGTTGCAGTCTGTTTACATTCCCAGCTAGGTTACGTTTATTATGCACAGAGAAACCTTTTGATCTGAAATTAAAATACAGGAAGAGGTAGCTTTAGGCTAAAATTAATTTAACAATATTAATATAAACCATAATGGACATTAAAGTCAAAAAAATTATCAGAAATGAGGACAGTAACTACAATATATTTACAAAAAAAGCTCAAAACATTGAAAAGCAACAATTTCAAATGTGCATGTACCTATAAATATAATTTAAAAATGTATTAAAACAAAAAGTTAACAGAATTATAAAAAGAAAATCCAGAAATAGACCCACATGAATACAGCCAATTGATTTTTCACAAAGGTGCAAAATCGATTCTATGGAAGAAGGATAGTTTTTTCAACAATTATTACTGGAGTGAGTGAATACCTATGGGGAGAAAATGAAGCTCAACCTAAACTTCACACCAGATACAAAAATTAATTCAGAAGGGATGGTAGATCTAAATGTAAAACTTAAAACTATAATGGTTTTCCACTTTTGAGGAAAACATAAGAGAAAATCTTTAGGACCTAGAGTTCTGTTCTTAGGCATAAAAATGAAAGTACTAGATGAAAGAGAGAAAAAAAAATCAATAAATTGGATTTAATCAAAATTTAAAGTGTTTGTTCTACCGATAACCTTATTAAGAAGATGAAAAGACAAGCTACAGGCTGGAGAAAATATTTGCAGTCCACATATCTGACAAACATCTCTTATTACCTAGAATACATTAAAATGGCCTGTAGGGTCACCCAGTTCCCCCTGCTATTTTCTCTGTCCCGATGAAGGTCACAGAGCATGCTGACCACTCTGTGACCCAGCCAGTTGTAGGTTATTCCCAGCAGGCTTGAACCTAAATGGGGGCTTGAGTTTTCCCAGGCACTGATAAAGGTTTCTAGGTTGTTATCCAAAAAACTGAAAAAAATTGGCTCCAGCCCTGAGCCAAATTCCTTAAATTCTCATATAAACTCCATAGCAGAACCCCCTTGCTGCAGACATACCTACCGTGTCTCCCTGAAAATAAGACAGGGTCTTATATTTATTTTTCCTCCACAAGACACCCTAGGGCTTATTGTCACCGGATGTGTTATTTTCCCCTCAAAGCCTCAGCTTGCAGCACACACAGGGTGGCCGGGACTCGACAGGGGGAGCCGACCTTATTGGTGGGGCTGCCCACACCCTTCCGGCCACCTCTGGGATAGTAGCTGTCACCATGGGGCAGGTGAGAAGGGGTGCTGGTCTTCTTGACTGCTCTGCGATGAAATGCACAGGTTGTGCCGATGCACTGCGTAGCCACACCCGCCACTAGGGCTGATTTTCAGGGTAGGGCTTCTATTGCGCACGTGCTTAGACATCCTGCTAGGGCTTATTTCACGGGGAGGTCTTATTTTCGGGGAAAGAGGGTAGATAGCACTCCTTTCTCTTGTTGCCCTTTGTGAGGATTGCTACAGCACTCTGTAAGTAAATTTCCCTATAAACGGTTCGAACTGGTCACCCTGGCATTTAGTGCTTCTTTTTTTCTTTTTTCTTTTTTTTTTTATTTGGAATCCCAACAGGCCCCATCTCAGATGGTTTGGGGCATTCCATTGTGGGAACTCCCTGAGCACTACTTTTGGGGCAATTCCAGATATAGATTTGGTGGGATGAAACAAATTCTAAAAACTCAACAGTGAAAATTAAACAATCCAGTTAGAACATGGGCAAAGGACATGGAGAGACATTTCAGCAAAGAGGATATACAGAGGGCAAATAGCATGTAAAAAGATGTTCAGCTTAGGGAAAAGTACATAAAGACCATGATGAGATATCATGGTCTATTCTGTTAGAATAAAATGCTACCAGAACAACTAAAATTCAAAATATTGACAATACCAAATGCAGAGAAAGTAGAACTCTTATACATTGTTAGTGGAATGTAAAATGATACATCCTCTAATGGAAAATAGTTTGATAGTTTCTTTAAAAAATAAGCAAACACTTACTAGATGACCCAGTAATCAGGCTCCTAGGCATTTATCCAGTAAAGTAAGATGTGTGTTCACACCAAAACCTATACACAAATATTCATAAAAGCTTTATTTGTAACAAATAGCCCCAAACTGGGAGTGTGCCCCTCCATAGGCACATGGTTAAACCAAATGTGGTCTACCCATACCAGGCACTACTACTCCACAATAAAAAGCAACAAAGTATTAACACATTCAACTTGGATCGGTCTCAAAAGGGGTTATGCTGAAGTTAAAAAGCCAATCTCAAACGGTTGCATAGTCTTAAGATTCAAGTTACATATCATCCTCAAAATGACAGAATTATAGAAACGGAAAAGAGCTCAGTGGTTGCCAGGGGTTCGGGATGGCAGCAGGGAGGAGATGAGTGTGTCTCTGAAAGGAAGCAGGGCACGTCAGTGATGACTGAACACATTTGTATCTTGATCACAAGGGAATCGATGTTGCAGCAATCCACACACGCAACTAAATGGCATAGGTCTACGCACACCCATTGCACCGATTTCAATTTCCTGGATTAGATGGTGCACTATGGTCATGTAAAGTGTAACCATTGGGGAAAACTCAGTGAAGCACAGGCAGGCCCTCTCTGTACTGTTTTTTTTTTTTATTTTTTGCAAATTCCTGTGAATTTATTATTTTAAAATAAAAAGTTAAAAAATGAATTAGATAAATACACCGCCATAGTGGGAGGTTTTTCACATTTCTGTTCATAACAGCTTAAGCAAGCCAAAAGAAGAGAGAAAGGAAAAGTGAAACAGGATATAGAGGATTTGAACGACTCAATTAAAATACTTGTAAAATGTGGTATATGTATACATACCATAGAGCACTATTCAGCTATAAGAAACAGCGGCGATCCAGCACCTCTTGTATTTTCCTGGCTAGAGCTGGAGCCCATTCTACTAAGTGAAGTATCCCAAGAATGGAAAAACAAGCACCACATGCACTCACCAGCAAATTGGTTTCACTGATCAACACCTAAGTGGACATACAGGAGTAACATCTATCGGGTGTCAGGCAGGTGAGGGGGGGAGGAAGGATGGGTGTATACAAACATAATGAGTGAGATGTGCACCATCTGGGGGATGGTCACGCTTGAAGCTCTGATTCAAGAGGGGAGGGAGGGCAAGGGCAATATACGTAACCTAAACATTTGTGCCCCCATAATATGCTGAAATAAAAAAAATACTTGTTTTATGGATATATACACATGTGACACTGAACTCAACTAATAAAGTATAATACTCTTTTAAAGCACACTTAAATCATTAAAAAACAGGCAGACACACTCATGCTCACACACACTTCTGGACTGAAGGGCAACATATAGCAAATATCAACAAATTTCAAAACACGAAAAAAAAATTTGATCTAGTATAAATTACATTCTTTAAGTGTCATATCATCAGTAAAAAAAAGAAAACTTGGAAAACTACATGTTTGGAAATTAAGAAGCATGTTTCTAAATAATTAATGAGCCAAATAAGAAATCATAAAGGAAATGAGAAAGAAAATTTTATCCCGGATTGCTTAGAAGAACTTAACCTTTCTGTAGCTTCATTTCCTTATCTGTAAAGTGGGGATGATGATATTGCAATAATAATGGCATCTCATATTGGGGTTTTGCCAGGATTGAATAAGTTAATCTATCTCACACATTTAGAATGGGGTCTGGCACATGTCAGGCCTATATGTATTGATTATGGCTTTAGCCCCAGACCTCTAAGAACCATTACCTGAGACACCCCAAGAAGTACCCCATTAAGGTGTGATGCTGACATTTCATTTGGGAAGTATAAGCCCAGGACAGTGAGGATAAGATTAAAAACAGAGAGAGAGAAGTGAGTCAAAGACAGAGGAAAGTAACATGAAGTAATGTGTTTCCAATTTACAACAAGCTGCCAATACACCAACAGGACACTGAGCAGATATGTTTGCTTGTCACATATAACCTCTCCAGAAGGACTGCAAAGAAGAATCATATCTTGGGTGGTCCACTCGAGAGAGAAAGAAAGGAAAATTAATCTGCCTATGTCTCTTCCACCTCCCATTTTCCACTGAGCCATCTTCCTGGCAGGCTGCAATGCCTAACTTTTAGGAAGCCAGATCTCACCCTGTGCATCTGCATTTCATCCCTACAGTGTTCTCTTATATTCTACTTGCTATCAATTAAGCCATACAATGGGAACCAGAAACAACACTGAGGTTGCCTTTGAATCAAATCACCTTTTCACAGCTCTCAGCATAGCATAGTTGTTAAAAGCAAGGCTTTGGAGTTAGACAATCAGTTTTGAGTTCTTGCTCTTCTACTTCATAGATGTATAAGTTTTTTAAGCCAAGTCTTGGTTTCTTTATCTATAAAATGGAAATGTTAATATCCACCTCATAGAGCTGTTACAAAGGATGAACGAGGACTAACGTAATCCGAGCTGTGATTGGCACATAAATGTTCAATAAATGTTTACTACTACCGTAATTATCATTGCATACAAATGAGAAGACTGGGAGAGCCCATTCAGACCACTGTGAATCTGCTAGGATCACACTAAAAGAAACACATTACAGCCTACAGCTACACAGGAAAAGTAAAACTGAGTATTGCCCGTGATGGATTGGATCAACACACAAAGCCTGAATAAATAATTCAGAATCCAAACTATATATTTCCCTCACCTGCCTGAATCATTCCAAAACTTGCCACTCCCCCCTCCCCCCCACTTCAAGTCCCTTTACAGAGACTGCCATGAAGCCACCTTCTGTACACTTATTTGTTTCCTTGGCAGTCATCCTCAGAAATGCATCATCAGAATCAAAAGGCATTGAAATCGGATATTGTAAAAATCCCATTGTATTCTGCCAAGATGGAGTCATCCGAGAGGCTTTAAGATATTGATAATGGCATCGCAGTGAGCAATGATACCACTGCAGTGTTATTGACGGACGCCCGCCTGTGAGATGCTTAAAGTTTTAAAATAGTCATCTTCCTGCAGATTGTGCCATGCACTCCCTCGCTGCTTGCTTGAGGCTTCAATTTGGCTATTATTTGATGTTAAAACAAGCACGCTATACAAGAGACCTATTTCACATCAAGGCAAAACAAAAACTTAAGAGTTTTGAACAATGCGTGACACACCTTAGGCAGAGAAAGAAAGAATTAAAAACTTCAGTTTCCTTAACCCTCTCGATTTTTTAATCGATGTTTGTTTTACTCCTCATCGCTCCTCTTGCTTTTGAACACCTTCAAAGATTGAACACAGAGAAACTAGAATTAAAGGGGATACAAGAAAGAAAGAAAAAAAAAACTCACATTGATGTTCTTTAGGTTCCAATTACTAATGACACCTAGAGTCTTAGTTGAAGCTCAACACATTCACCTGCATTCCAATGAGTTTTCAAGAATATATGATGCAACAACCAAAAAAAAAAAATTATATCACTCACTTTGTTGTAATATTTGCTCTGTTGCAGTGGTCACTAGCAAAATCTTCAAGATCTTTGAGATATGCCTATATCTGGAAATATCACTACTTTCTGAATGGACATAAACACAGGAATCTAGATCAAGACCCTACAGACACATAGGTCTAGATCAGGGGTCCTCAAACTTTTTAAACAGGGGGCCAGTTCACTGTCCCTTAGACCACCATTGGAGAGAGCGGCGCACATTCCACACGTGCGCACAGTGGGCCCGGGACGAGTCGGCTGTTAAGCAGGACAGGCAGCAACGGCAAAAAACCCCAGCGGGCCGGATAAATGTCCTCGACGGGCCACATGTGGCCTGCAGGCCGTAGTTTGAGGACCCCTGGTCTAGATAGTTAGGGTGCTGTTCTACCACATGGATAGGAGACCATGAGCACTTGATCCTGCCTTCTACTGTCTCCCTGTCTGCTAACACAGGTTAGTAGATCAAATCCGTAGGCTCTCCTCCGAAGGAGAAATGAAAGAGAAGAAGAGCAGAAGACGAACAAGGAACAGAAGCATTTTTGTATTAGTAATAGAGGGCTGAGGCATCACCTTCCCCATATCATGTGTGTATGTATCATCTTAATTGCTAGAAAAAAACAGGAAACATAATGTTTGTATTGTGTTTTGTTTTAAATCTATCCATCCTTTAAAACATTAGCTTAACTATTCTTTCCCCCGTGGAATTCTTACTTAGTTCTTTTACTTAGATATAATCTTGTGATCTTTCACTCCTGTGAAATATTCATGCACTGCATCTATGTCTCTTAAGTTATTACTATTCTCCTCTATGTTATGGATATTGATTTAAATAAAAATTTCCCATCATCTCTTGAGTGCTCACAAGTACCATGTGATAATCGCCACACTAAATGTAGGGCCATATAAGCAAACAAATAAATGATATATCCCCATCATCAGCCATACTATTATGGCATTCTTGTAGGGAATAAAGACTATAAATAGACATCAACAAAAACAGTGAGAAGCTGTACACCACAGCTAATTCAAAACTAGATTTAGAGTTTTCAGTTTTGCAGAACTGATGAAGAAAACTATGCATAAGCCAGGGGTAGGGTTTTTTTTTTGTTGTTGTTGTTTGGCATTTGGATCTTGGCTATAAGGAGATGGAACTGATTTTATGAGGTTTGCGCTATTTTCTTTTGCTTTTTTAACAGAGTCACAATGTCAGCATTCTTTCTTAGTAATCACAGTCTCTGTGGCTTTATTATCTTGGAAGATTCTCTTTAGCACAGAAGCTCTATTAAAATCTTTTTATTTTTATTTGCTTTCTCTTTTCTAAAACAGGTGTCAGTAAACTTCAGTTTATAGGCATATGTCTGGTTTTTTAAAATGAAGTTTTGTTGGGATATAACCATGCCTATAACTTATGTATTGCCTATGTACACTTTTGTGCTATAACAGCAAAGTTGAGAAGTTGAGACAGAGGTCATAAAGCCGGCCCACAAGCCTAAAATGTTTACTATCTTACCCTTGAAGAAAAGATTTGCTGACTCCTGCTCTAAACAAGGGTTCTATGGGGATGGAAACTACATTTTGATCAACTTTGCAATCTTAGCACTAGGCACAAGGATTAGAGACTCTTGACCTCAGATCCACCATATATGCAGGGATATATTAACCCCCACGGATTGCCTTATATGTTGCATGTTGCATAGTGTATGTATTCATTTGCACATACACATTTATGAGTATTAGGGAGAAATTTCTAGCTTGCTCATATTCTCAAAAGAGAATAGGCCAAGTAAATCCCTATCAGGCCAAACCTTCCATAGACAACAGGTATAAACTCTAGATGTCATACAAAAAAAAAACAAACAAACAAAAAACAACTTCCTAAAGGCACTAAGAGTGAACAAAAGCAGGCAGATCCTGGAAAGGAATCAAAACCTGAAAGAAGGGAATAACATTTAATCAATCTCTCACACTCTCTCTCAGCTTTAAACCCATGGCAATCCATAGTCAAAGCCATGAAGGATGCTGAAAACTCAAAATCTAAGTGCAGTATCTCAGGAATGGAAAAACAAATACTATATGTTCTCGCTTGTAAGTGTGAACTAAATGATGGTATACAGTATACAGTCACAAAGTGATACAATGGACATTGGAGAATAAGAAAAGGAGAGAGTAAGGAATCAAGAAATACCTGTTGAGTATAATGCATACTATTTTGGTGATAGGTACACCAAAAGCCCTGAATTGACTATTATACAATTCATTCATGTAACCAAAAACATGTGTACCCCCTAAATCTATTGAAACTATATGTTTCAAACTATATGTGTGAAACTATATGTTTTCTTATGTTTCAAAAGAAAACCCACCATCTATCAGGACGAAATAACAAGATGACTGATTTGTGGGTAACCACAATATCAGGAAAGTGAGATGTGAGGTATCAGGGGAAGAAGGGAGCCAGAAAAGGAAATACCCAAATTCTCCACCAAATCTCTGGCTCACCTCTGACCCTCACATGTGTTGGGGCCAACACAAAATAATTCAGTTCCGG